>LR543283.1:92698-116540 GCA_900536305.3 Caenorhabditis sp. 40 LS-2015
TGGGGGGGGGGGGGGGGGGGGGGGGGGCCTAAAATACGGACATTTTGTGAAGAGACGGTCTTCCCCGTCCTCTCTGTTTTGTCGCGCCCGCGATAGAGAGAGAGGGGGCAATAAAGCGAAGAAAGGGCGGTTAGAGAGCACTGGAGCGGCGATGGAGCATGCGACTAGAGGAGGGTGTCAGAGAGGCAGCGCGACGAGAGAGTACTGCGGCGCCAGAGAGACGCAGACGGTGAGAGAGAGAGAGAGGAGAATTGAAATGGAGAATGTCAAAAAGCTTTGGTCGTTGGTGTGTTGTTTGGATGGGTGCGAGGGCAGGACGGGGAGAGAGAGAGAGAGGGCACTCTTCTTACTTTGTCGAGTGGGAACCTCAACTTAATTTTGTCAAAGGCCTAAAAGTTCGGAAAAAAGTACAAAAAGAAAATTCAAATTTTGTGTAAGAAAAAAGCTAAAAATCGCTTGAAAACCGGCAAACCCCTAAAATGTTCAGTTGAAATTTGAGCATGATCCTTTAAACTACGGTAGCGCGACATTCCAAAAAATTTTAATTTTCAGTCGATTTCTACTTTTTCAAATGATCAGGGAGACTTAGCCCTAGAGAAATGCAATCGCGCTCCAGTGGGAATACTTTTAGGCTGGCGAACATTTTGAATTTTTTTCCTGTTTTGGAACTTTTTTTTTCAGTTTTTTCGACAATTTGTGATGAGGTGAGCAATTCTTTGAAGTTTCTTCTTTCTTTCAAAAAATTCCGCCCAAAACATGAAAATAATTTGAAAATTTGAAGCCTTCCAACACAGCGCGTTTGCATTTTTCTAGCGCCAGGTCTCCTATTTCAGGATTTTACCAGTTTTCAACCGATTTTTAGCGTTTTCTATTGTAGAAATTTTGCCGAAAAAACGGGAATTATTTTTTCTCAAAAAACTCGCTCGAAAATCGACAAAAACCGACCGAGTACCGTACACCCTGTTTTCGTGGTGAGATACTGCGCGACAGCCGCGTTTTGGAATTCTAGGCCACGAGTGCCTTTTTTCAAATCACCATAACATTGATCACAAAACAGAACGATCGCCATCGATCTGGACAGCCCGGATTGCAGACGAAAACAAAAGCACTGCCTAAACGTCGAGAGAGGCGAAAGAGAGAGAGAGTGTCTGATCGAAGAGATGCAGACGGCGAGGGTGAGACAGACAGTAAACACACACCAAATTTTGAGAAGCAAAATGTACTGAAGCTTCTTCTGGACAGAGGGGATAGACGCGAAATGCGCAAAATGGTGATTCGGGGCGTTAGAGAGTGTGAGAGACAGAGAGACGCAGAGAAAGGAGAAAAGAGACAGAGGAGCGAAAGAACAGAGTTTGATATAGGGTAAAAGCAAACGACTGTCTGAGAGGAGAGCAAGGTGTACTAATAGTCTCCGGGTGACCTAAATGTTACGGGTGGAAGAAACCTTGGAAAATTGACATGTTCTAGAAGATGTTCTTAAATCGACCCAGCCACAAACTTGTGAAAAAAACACCAAAAAACGCCAAGAAAATTTGGTGAATTTGAAAAGATTGCGCGTCAGAGCTTTAAAATTTCGGAAAATTCGAAAAAATGATGAAAACCGTGCGGCACATCGCAGTGGTGGGCGTGGCCAAGCAAAAATAGAGAAAAAATCGGTAAAAACACGGAAATCTGGCGCTAGAGAAATGCAAACGCGCTCTGCTGGGAAGCACCGCCGCCTTCAAATTTTCAAATTGTTTCCGGCGGAATTTTTTCAGTTTTTTCAACTTCAAAGGATTGTTCACTTCCTATTATTGTCAATTCAGGAAAATCTCGAAAAAAAAATTTGTTCAGAGCTTTGGCGGGAAATTGGCGAGGCTCCTCCCACTTTGAAAATTTCAATTGGCGCTGCTTTCTTCAACTGGAGAATAGATCAAATCGCGAAACCATTGCAATTGGTGAAAACTTTGCGGCAATATTGCCAAAATGGGAGGAGCCTCGTCAATTTCCCGCCAAAGCTCTGAACAAATGTTTTTTTCGAGATTTTCCTGAATTGACAATAACATCACAGATTGTCGAAAAAACTGAAAAAAAAATTGTCCAAAAAAGAAAAAAATATCACAATGTTCGCCGGGGCCTAAAAATGTTCCCACTGGAGCGCGATTGCATTTCTGGTCTCCGTGTGTATTAGGCCATAACATGACTCACAGTGTGCTGGATTAAGAGAAATGCAAGCGCGCTCCATTGAGACGATTTTTAGGCTGGGGAACAAAACGAATTTTTTCCTAGCTTTTTAACTTTTTTCCGGTTTTTTCTACATTCTGTGAGGATAGTAGAAGGGTTCACCGTCTTTTGGTGTCGGAAAAACCGAAAAAAAATTCGTCCAGGGCGAGAAAAAATGTGAAAATTTGAAGGCGGAAGGGGCGGCTCGTTGGAGCGCGATTACATTCCTCTAAATTCAGCACACTGTGATGACTGCCTATTAAGCGATTTGAACGAAAACTATATAGGCCGACTGGAAATCAGCCGGAGCAGGTGAAAAAATCCAAAAAAAGATTCAGATGAATTTTTTATTGAGATTTTCAAAAAGGGCTTGTCACCTTCGAACAACAACAAGCAACGTTGCGTGTTTGTTCAAGCCAAAACTGGGCGCAAATATTTTTCGATTCATCCTTTTCTTCTGGCTAAGCACACAAATGGAAGAATGGACAATAAATGCAGCGGGAGGTGGAACTTGAATTGGTGAAATGGAAGAGAAAAGCGTTGTGGATGGACTAGGTTTCCGAAACCCTTTTTCAGCACTTGTAGACTGTGTTTTTACGATATTTCGAAAAGTTGTTCGGAAACTTTCTCGGAAAAATTTCGGAAAAATTTTCGAAAAATTTTCAAATTTCGACTTTTCGAAACACACACACCGAAACAACACACAAAAATCCAATTTCGATAATCAGCTCGTACTGGTTTATCATAGATCTACTGTAGACGCCCCCAACAATTCTTACCGCCTCTTTCTTTGATCTACACCGCCTGGGAATCTCGCAAACCAAGGGAAAAATTTCCCATCCGTCGTCTGAGAACCCCGGCCACCGCTGGAAGCGGGTGTCCATAAAAGGGCCTCCTCAGTACCCTATTTTACAGTTTTCCAGCCAAAAATGAAACTACTCTCTTCTCTCCTTTTGTTGTCCGCCATCGGAGCAGCTTGCGCTGCTCCTCTGCTCGTCGACTACGTCTTGGCGCCGGTGCCTTTGAAGCGTGAGTAGGTGGTGCAGTTTTGCGCGGCAAAAATTTTTGAAAATACTGCGAAAATCATGGCCAAAAAGTGTAAAATGATGATGACCATGATCTAGGCCTAGATACAGAAACTTTTATGTTTTCGTTGTTTACGATCGCCCGCCTTTTTTATGGCTTTTTCCCGCCTCTTCCGATAATCTGGTGGCGGTTTGGCTTTTGATGCCTTAGCGGCTTTGGTCTTGCCACGAAAACACAAATACTATCTTACCTCGGTTCATTCTGATTATTAAGTCATGAAAGTGTGTCTAAAGTCATTAAAAGACCATTGCGATCAAAATGAATTTAATCATGAAGTGTTTTGGAAATTTTCGATTTTTTTGGATCTCGCCACGAAAATAGAAAAACTATCATAACTCGAACCGTTCTGATCAGAATTGGATGACAATTGCACCAACAGGTTCAGGAGATCAAGACGGTTCCAATGAATATAACCATGAAGCGTTTTGCAAGTTTTCGATTTTTTTGGGTCTCGCCACGAAAATACAAAACCGATCAGAACTCGAACAGTTCTGATCAGAAAGTTATGAAAATTAGACCAACCGATTCTGGAGACCAAGACAGTCAGACTGGATATAATCATGTTTTTTGGGTCTCACCACGAAAATACAAAACCGATCATAACTCGATTTATTTTGATTGGTTTGCGATGAATATTGCACCAATAGAATCAACAAATCGATGCAGTTCAAAAGAGTACACTCGATATAGATTACTGTACTTTTAGAGAGCACCACCGACAAATCCAAGCTCGTCGCCATCGTCCCACCCAACTCCACGCACATCGTCGTCAAGTTCCACACACCGATCCACGCCGAAGTCGAGAAGACCTCGGAATTCGAGGCCAACTTCGAGGCGAGTATTCCGGATGGAGAGGCCCCGATCGTGAAGCTGATCAAGAAGGGGTCGCTCGAGAAACCGGTGGTCGTCAACATCAAGGACACCAAGAATGGCGACTCGGTCAAAGTGATGATCAAGGAGGAGGAGGAGGGTGGAAGTGAGAAGCAATAAGTGTGATGTGTGATTATACGAAAAAATAAAGTTTATCTGCGCCCAAAATGTTCAAAATTTTCGAAATGGTGGAAAAATGAGAGTGGGAAAAATATGACACCGGATACTTTTATTTTCCCATGGAACACAATACCCCTGGACGGAAAAGAGCCAGTCTAGACAGATCCTTGTTTGGCGCTCTTTCTCATGAGGTTGATCAAAGTTTGTGTAGATCAAAACAAATGCAGTGGACTAATCTGACCACCAGGATTTCAAATCAGCAAAAATGTTTTCTAGCGCAGTTGTGAATCGAGATAAACAACTATGAACTTTAGTGACAGAGGCGTGAAGTAGTTTGGCACCTATTTTCAACAAGTAGGTCAAATTTTTGGTAGGTCGAAACAAGCTTTCCAGACTAATTTGACCCTGAGGATTTTGAATCTGCAATCAGATTTTTTGTAGCTCAATTGTGAGCCGAGATAGATAAGCCTAAACAGTAATCAACTTGAAGACACAGTGGTATTTTTTAGCCCTCATTTTCAAGTGGTAGATCAAATTATTGGTAGGTCAAAACAAGCGGCCTAGACTAATTTGACCACAAGGATTCCAAATCTGCAATCAGATTTTTTTCAGCTCAATCATGGGCCAAGATAAACAACAAAAAACAAATTTCACAAATAAACACTTCATATCCGCTACAATAATTAACATTCCTCGCTTCTTGCTCTTGAAAATAAGTTCCTTTTCTCGGGGTGTCGACCAGTGTGCCTTCTATTCGGCGGCCGACAACTTGATGATGGTCTCTCCGCAGAGCTCACCGACGGGTTGGCCGGTGGCGAACGAGGCCTTCGGATCGCGGCACGTCTGCTCGACGGACGCGAATTGGATGACGAGACGGTCGGCTTGCGGTTTGCCGGGCTGCAAATTGAGGATGTTTTTGGATCTTTTTTGTAGCTTCCCCACCTTTCTAGTGATGACCAAATCGGCAGTGTAGCCGATTTGAATCAGCCCGTAGATGGTGTTGACGCTGTAGTTGGAGTTGTTCGACGATTTCACCTGGAATCCAACAGGATGGATCAAAATATTATTAATCAAACTTCAAGGATTCCAAATCTGTGCTCGGATTTTTTCTAGCTCAATTTTGAGCCGAGATACAAGCCTTCTCCACTTTCAACTATGGTGAGAATGGAGAATTTTTTTGGCGCGCTTTTTCAAAAATATATCAAACTTGATAGCGATTAAAAGAACTTGGCTAGGCTAATCTAATTCTGAGAATTTCAAATCTGGTTTCAAATTTTCTCTAGCTAAACTGTGAGCCGAGATATGAGCTAATACATCATTCTACTGGAAACGCGCTTTTTTTACTACGAGCTTTAAGGGTGAAGATCAAAGTAGACTAATCCGACACCACAAATTTCAAATCTGCCGCCAAAGATTGTCTATCTCATTTTTCAGCCAAGATAAACGGCACCAAACCCACCTTATAGGCCAACATCTTGTCGCAATGATTGATGATCTTATGCTTCGACGTGCCCCCGTTGGCTTGAATCGGACAGACGGGCGGATCCAAGGACAGCTCGACTCCCATGCTTGGATTATTTGGTTCAGAATTGGGGAAGATTGATTTCTTGGAGACTGATCCGATGGGCGGTGGGGGTACCAGAGATCGTTATCTTTTTGACATTGGTTTTTGAAGGTTCAGAGGACACGTTGAAAAACGGTCGGAATAAAAATATCTTAATCGGAAGTCGTAAGTCGAAATTTGGAAGACGGAGGAGGTCAAAAGATCGAAGGAAACTTGAAATCTCAGATATCCTACAGTCTCAGAATCTCGGAATCTCGAAATTTTGAAATCTCGGAATCTCAGAATTTCAAAATTTCAGACTTCCAGAATCTCAGAATCCTTCAGAATTTCGAAATTTCAGATTTTCAGAATTTCAGAATCGTAGAATCTCCAGAATGTCAAAATCTCAGAATCTCGGAAACTCGGAATCTCAAAATTTCCAGATTCTCAGAGTTCTCCTGAATCTCAGACCCTCGAAATATCAGAATCTCAGAATTTCGGAATCTTGGAATCTCAAAATCCTCCAGAATTTTCAAAATCTTAGAATCGTCCAGAATCTCAGAATCTCAAAATCTCCGGGTCCATCAGAATCTCAGAATCTTCCACAATCTCAGAGAGAACTATGGGGGACCTTTCGTACCCTTTTTTTCTTCTACCTCCCAAATCTCGATGTCTGCGTCTCCTTTGTTTACACACTCTCTCGTAGTATGCATTTCAATACTTATAAATTAATTATTTTAACTATTAATTACTGTTTTTCCAGGAAAAGAAAAATTTGCATAAACCCATATGATATTATACCTTTTAGAATCGCATTTTTATGACGATTCCAAATATGGTACTCTCGAATCTTGGTTTTGACTTTTGTGGGTTACGGTCGGGGTAGTTTTTTGTTTTGGTTTATTTGTTTGTTTTTAATTAAATCATTTTTGTGGGTTTTCGTTTTTTTTCTTCATTTTGGTGTTTTCTTGGTCTGGGTAGGAATAATATGACTTCTTTCAGTCTCGGTTTTCTCTTTTTCTTTTACCTTCTGATGTTACCTTTTTGTGGTAGTCTTCTTGCTTCAAACGTGCCGCTGTTTCTCTCGGTCATTTGTCCTTGAATATTTCTTTTCTTTGTCTCTGAACCATCATTCATTTATTCATTCTTTTCTGGTTGCCTATTTTTTAAGCTAGGATAGCGACTGTTCAAGCTGTCCCCCTTTTTAACTTGATTTTTCTGAACATTTAAAAACTATATTCTATTACGCCTGTCTATATATTAATCATAATATATTCAATCTATTTTCTAGTCAATTCTTTTGAAATTTTATTCACTATATTCAATGATTGGTAACTGTTTAAACTGGTCTTCTTCATATTTTCCTGAATATTTTAAATATTGGATAGATCGAAAGTGGGAGTGAGTTTCTTCTTCTTTTTTTTTCGGCAAATTCTTTTTAAAAGTGGTGATTCTACGATCTGGATTGGAGATCTTCACCAACTGAGGCCAGTTAACGGAAAACCCGTTTTTCGAAAGTAAAAAAAAAAACTTAGGATCTCTATCCACTAACTGGTAAGTATCATTTTTAGACGAGGTCAACGAAACTAGGGCGGTGCAAATCATCAGTCATCATATGGGAGAATTGTCGTGACGATGGAGACGGATTTCTGCTGCAAGTCCGGACCAAAGGAGGTATTAAACCTTGTAGTGAGTGTTTCATTCCTTTTTGAGGCGAATTCGGAGGAGGAGGTCGAAAGACCTGATGGTTAGTAGATGTTTTTTAAATCTAACCAGAGGGGCACGCCCCTAGGGTCCTTCGGGCCAACGTGAAATTTTGAAATTTTGTGAATTAATTCCGTGAACTCGTCACTCTCCTCTTTTAAAACTGAAACTACTGATTGATGAGGTTTTTGAGCCCTCGTGACCTCATTTCTTGATGAATAAAAAATCGAAAAAGACGGGCATCATGCAGGCCCCATTCCTGATAACCTGTGAAAATTTGGGAAAATTTGGTCCAGTGGGGACTTCGCTAGGGCGGGTGACACGGCACAGACAGACACACAGAATTTTGCGTTTGTTAATAGTAAAGATATGTATTTCAACTTTTTTCAGAAAATGACCTCCCCTCGGTAGACGGAGGAGAAGAGAAAGATGGAGTGGAGGAAGAGGAGGATGGAGACCAACCGTCGAGACCACAGTCTCCAATTGTCAACGACGACTACATACCTGATGGGCAGGAGGAATGGATCGAGATGGAGTTGAGAGCTGGTCGGGATCCATACGAACAAGTCATCGAGGAGGAAGTTTCCGAGAGCGAGGATGAGTGGTTTTAAGTATACTTTTTTGAGATGAATAAAACACATTTTCTCTAAAAATGTTTTATTAACATTCAAGAACGAGGGGTCATACAGAGTTGCTCCAGTTCCGAGGTGAGCTCCGAATCCTTTGGGACCTGGAACTAAACTACACATATTTGAAAATTGTCTAACTTGAACTTATCTCGGAACACCAAAAATTTTTTATACCTCATTTATTTCGTTAAAAAATATTCATCAAGTAATAGGGGGGAGAAATTCGTTATACACACAGAAAAAAAAAGTTAGTTAGAAATCGGGAAAATAATAGAACACAAGGGGGGGGGGGGCGAATCTTTGAGATCTGAGAGTTAGTTAAATGACACTTGAATGATGGAATGTAATATGGAAATAGCGTAAGAAAATTTCTAATACCAGGCATAGCCATGTGGTTGGTATGGGTATGGGTACTGCTGGAAGTATGGGTTGTAAGCCGGGTACATGTATGGATACTGTGGAACTGGCCATGGAGCAAAAGTTGGAGCTGGCATTTGGTTGTAGAAGACGCTCTGAAAAAAATGGAAATTTTTTTCAGTTTCAGTTTCAAGAACAGTTTTGACACCTGGTGGCCTAGAAATCTAAACCTCGGCCATGGAATTTAGATATTTAGAATCAGCAGACCATGGGCTTTCATATGAGTATAATCATGACCAGTTTCTTTTCGAAAAAAAATCTCAAAAAAAACCCCTAAAAAATTTCGGAAAGGCATTTTTTCGAGAAATTTTTTTCGAAGAGACGCACAGATCATGACCATATTATGAGCATTTTCAGAAATTGGATTTTTGGATTTTTCAAAAAACGTTTCGGAAAAAAAACTCACTGGAGCTACTACTGGAGCCACTGGAACCACTGGAGCCACTGGAGCCACTGGATCCACTGGAGCCACTGGAGCCACTGGAGCCATCGGCGGGCTTGGTGTACATTCAGTTTCGGACTGTCTCAACCAGGCAGTAATGCTCTCAATCTCCGATGCCTCAGTCGATGCGGTATCCCGGGCAGCCGGCTCGACTTGTTCTTGTTGCGGTGGAGTCTGAAATTTTTTTGAATTTTTTTGAATTTTCTAAAATTTTCCCGCTCAAATTTCTAGCTCAAACTCGTCCATATATAGTACAACTATTTTTTCTCGGATTTTTCAAAATTTCTTGAAAAACTCACTGGAGCCACTGGAGCCATCGGTGGGCTTGGTGAACACTCCTTTTCGGATTGTCTCAACCAGGCAGTAATGTTTGCAATCTCCGATGCTTCGGTGGATACAGTATCCCGGGCAGCCGGCTTGACTTGTTGTTGTTGCGGTGGAGTCTGAAAAAATTTTATTTTGGAAGTTTTTTGAAATTTTTTTAGCTCTTAGTTTCAGCTTAAGACTTGTGAATAACGTCCAAGATTCATTTCAACTCAACGACTATGGCTTGAAAATCAAGAAAAAGAGAAACCGGCAAAAACACAAACACCAGGATGGCCTAGAAATCTAAAACTCAAAAAATTTTCTCGGATTTTTCAACAAAGTTCGGGCGGGAAAAAAACTCACTTGAGCCACTGGAGCCATCGGCGGGCTTGGTGTACACTCCGCTTCGGACTGTCTCAACCAGCCAACAATGTTCTCAATCTCCGATGCCTCAGTCGATGCAGTGTCTCGATGAGCCGGCTTGACTTGTTCTTGTTGCGGTGGGATCTGAAATTTGTTGAATTTTTGAAATGTTCTGAAAATTTTTCCACTCAAAACTGTGTTAACTCATCGATCTCGGCTCGAAAACCAAGGAAAAAAGGAAACCGGCGAAAAACCAAAAAGAAAGCTCATGATCTATTGATTCCAAATATCCTAGTTTCATGCCCGAGTTTTGGATTTCTAGGTCACCAGGACTCAATTTTCAATTTTCAAAAGCCAAAAAAAAAACTCACTTGTTTCTGCGACTCCGGCATGACGAACCAGTAGGACAAGGGCTCGTCTTCAGACTCCATTGGCTCGGCAGGAGCATTCTGTGGCTTCAAAACCTCCGGTTGCTGTTTGGGTCTCATCATCTCCTCGATGGATGGGAGTCTGCTGGGGACAGGTGCCACATTTTCGGTGTTCGGATTCTGGAGCATCGGAGACAGCGTCGTTTCCTGACGAGCAAAGAATTCCTGGGGCGCGACACTATCCACCAAACTTCTGACCACTGGATTCTGCGGACTTCTATCAAACTTCTTCAGGTAGTCGCCACCAATGTTGAGCTTCTTCAAGATGTCAGACTCGTTTTGAACCTGCTCCGCGGAGAGCTTGATTGGAGTTCTTGGCTTTCTCGGCTTCTTGGCGGCATCTGGGTTCTTCGACTTTCTTTGGTAGGGCTTCGCACGTTGCTCCTTCTTCTGGACGGTGTCTTGACGGGACATAATTGTTTGGAGTGTTCTGAAAATTTAAAGGTTTTTTGAAAAAGTATTGAAATTTTAAAAAGTTTGAAGGTTGCAAATTCTGGAAGAAGAGAGAGAGTGAGAGAGAGAGAGAGAGAGAGAAAAAGAGAGAGAAAATCCGACGTCCCTTCCCATCACTTTGACCAAATTTATCTCGGTTCCCGTGACACTTATGAAAAAGTGTTCAACTAACAAAATGTTGCTCAGTTTACCATGAGCGATTTGTTAGTTGACCACTTTTCGATATCTGTCACCGGAACCGAGATAAATCTGGTAAAAGTTATAGGAAAAAATAAGGTATTAGACGAGGGGTGGTTAAAAGGAAATAAAACTTCGATTCCAGTTAAGTGTTTTGGTGTTTTCTCAGGCTGACTGGTACAGACCTCCCAAAGGCCCCGGGTCAAATGACAAACCACTTACTTACCCAGGAGCATTGCTATAAAGGGGGAGAGTCTAGAATACAAGGGGATGTACACTGGTTGTAAAACAATCATCACTGTGTCGTCGTAAACTAGAGATGTACCGACAGATAGTAAAGGTTTATTACAGGGGGATTTAGTGACGGATCTAATAGTTAGGGTACCCCCTAAAAGGGGGCGGAGCCAAAGGTTTAAAAATGAGCATTTTTGGGGAGCAGATGGGGGATGAATTTGAACTTTTCAGGTTTGAAGCCGATCTAGATTTTGGATAGTGTTCGAGGTCGACTTCATATAGGTTAACAAAAGTCATTGTTCAATAGAGTCGACCCGGTCGACCTGGAACACTAATCTAGAAATTTCTTTGGCAATTTTTTTTTCTAAAAAATAAATCTTAGGACCAACCCCAACCCATGATGAATAATTTAACGGCCCACCTATCCTACAGTAACCTGAGAAACCAAAACACCCAATAATAAAAATAACTTACCGGAATCGAAGGAACCAAGGGTTGGAAGAAAACGATAAAACCACAACCGGAAGGAGAGCAGAAGACATCGAATGGTGGGTGACTGCCACTGTCTGACTATATGACCTAAAATGGTTTCCCGCCAAGAGGGGCGGAGTCAAATGAGGTTTACAATGGGGTGGGGTCACCTGAGCAGAGGGAGATAGGAGGATGACCCTTGTTCTCCCGCCACATAAAGCAGGTGGATTACATACATAGTAAACGGATAATTAGAGACACATAATAGGGGATGGGAAAAGAGAAGGAGAGAGTGGGAAAAAACTGGAAAATGAGCTCTGGAAATGAACGAGTTGGGTCGAAACTTTTGGGGAACTAATGAGCAGATTAATGGGTACATTTTGAGCCGGAGCATGATAGGAGTATCCGTCTAGATTTTAAGGATTCTAAAGCGCCCTGAAGGATTCTGAAAAATACGAAAAGATTCTGAAGAACGCTGGATTATTCGAAAGGGTTATACGATTGAAAACGCCAGTTCCATCCCATCACTGATCAAATTTGTCTCGGTTCCTGTGACAGTTATGAAAAAGTGGTCAACTAACAAAATGTTGCTCTGTTTATCATGAGCAATTTGTTAGTTGAACACTTTTTTATATCAGTCACGGGAACGGAGATAAGTTTAGTCAAAGCGATGGGACGAGGGATGCCAGTTGATCAAAGGAAATACGGTGTCAACTTGGTGAACGTTTTTTTTTCGCGCGGTTTTTCACAAGAAAGATCAAAGTTGAGGTAGATCAAAACAAAATGACTAAACCGAGCTAAACCTTAGGTATCTAAATCTGTGGTTGGATTTAGCATATCTCGATTGTGAGCAGAGATTCGAGCCGAAACAACTATCCGCAGGAATGCCAGTGAAACTGAAGAAAAATTGTCTTAGCGCTCCTTTTCGCGCAGAAGATCAAAATTGGAGTAGATCAAAACAAAATGACCGAAATGATGTGAGCCTAAAAACTTCAAACCAGTAATCCATATTCGCCCAGTTTAGATTTTGGGCCGAGATATGAGCCAAAAAAGCAATCGCTCGTTTCAGAATTCCTACATCCTCTGAACGAAGCCTGAAGATTCTGGAGAACTCCCACAGGCTTCAGAAAAATTTCAGAGGATTCTAGAAAAATGTATGATTTCTCAAATTTTTTTTATTCAGAGATCGAGTAGACTAAAATAGTTATTTGGGAAAATGTTTGCAATGAGACTGGCATTTCCTTCCCATACCTTTGACCAAATTTATCTCGGTTCCAGTGACAGTTAAGAAAAAGTGGTCAACTGACAAAATGTTGCTCAGTTTATTATGAGCAATTTGTTAGTTGACTACTTTTTAGTATCTGTCACAGGAATCGAGATAGGTTTGGTCGAAGGTATGGGAAGGAAATGCCAGTCTCATTCCGATTTTTTCCCGCAAAAAATTTCTGGTCGGATATTCTCCGAAAATATTTTTCGGAAAAATTCTCTGTCGGAAAATTTTTTCCGAAAAAACATTTGGAAAGAAAAATCTTTTTCCGATAACTCTTTTCGGAGCAAGTCGTGCTTCAGATGTGAAGAAGGATTACGGTATTTCAGAATTGAAATCTTGACCTGAAAACTTCCTATTCTGATGTCCTCATTTTCCTGAACCACGTTTTTTTTTCAAATTTAAGGCCAATTTTTAGATTTTCAGAATCCCACGAATCAGGAAGGAGACCCCCCTATCCTCCATGTCCCCTCACATGTCCCTAATCTCTCTCCTAATCCCCTCTTCCTGTCCCTGTCCTCTCTGTGTCCCTCTTCCCAGCGACGTTGTCTTCTTCCCAACTTCTGTCGTCTGTGAGATTCTGAAGACCTCGTCAGTGTGTGTCCCTGCCCTTCTCACGGATTACCTGTCACCCCACCCACCGTTGTTTGCCCCATTGTATGATCTCTTTTCTAGATGTTGTGACGACTTTTCGATGTCTGACTTGCATTTGACCTCCATGACCTTTGACTCTCCATTCCGCAACAATTCTGGACCATCAACCTGGACTCTTCTCAGGAACTTTCTAACCAACATTGCCTTGTGAACCTCGTCGACCACCTGAAAAATGAGCAATGGCCAAAACCTTCTGCAAATACATCGGAGAAGCCAGATGGCCCAAAGAATGCTGAAAATTGTGGGCTTCCGGAATCTTGAGAACTCACTACAGCACCGCCCAAGAATATGAATAATTTGGCAATTTTTAGTGCAAAATGAGTCAACTTTGAGCAGTTGAAAAAGTATGTTCCAATCACTCGATTTTCATAAAATTTTGTCAATGTATCAAACAGCTCTAGAACTTCATTTTTGTAATTGACAACTTTTTACGAAAATAAAAATCGAGTGAGTTATGTCGCGTTGAAGATTAGTGGTCCAAAAATCTTTGGGGAATTCGGAGTATTTTAGAAATCTGAAACGAGGTTGATACCTTTGGGTTTATATCTCGGCTTAAAATCGAGCTGGGCAAATTTGGAATACTGGTTTGAAATCCTTAGGTTCCTATTATTCTGGTCACTTTGTTTTGATCTACCTCAATTCTGATCTTTCTTGTGAAAAAAAGCGCTGAGCAACGTTCACTAAAATCCAAATAGATAGCTTTTTCGGCTTGTATCTCGGCTCAATATCGAGTTATGCAAAATCAGGTTTAGCCGCGTCGAGTCATTTTGTTTTGATCTACCTCAACTTCAATCTTCCTTGTAAAAACAGCACCGAAAACGTTCACCAAGTTGGTCTCCTATCTCGGCTCATATCTCGACTCACGATTGAGCTATAAAAATTTTAAATTCAGATAGTCAAAGTGCTTTTAATCTATCACCAGTTGGATCTACCTCTTGAAAAAGGGCGTAAATATTGTTACCCAATTCATTAGTTGTCAAGGCTCATTTCTAGGCTCAAACTTGAGCTACAAGATATTTGACCACAGATTTGAACCCTTGAAGGGAAATGGGCCCCGTCAACATTCCCCTTAGACCTCAACTTTCGAAGGAAGTTTCAAACCTCTGATAAACCACCACCAAACGAGGAGCATGATTAATTGAACAACTATTCCGGATGCTCTCCCCCGTAACTTCCTATGAATTGGTTTGCCTAAAACATAAAATGGAATTCAGGAACTTGATAAGGTTACAATTGCTCCAATTCGTGTCTGCGTCCTTCTCTCTATTAGTCGGTCTGTTATCTTTTGTGTGTTTTCAAAATTTTCTTTTATCAGAATGGTCTCGAATTCTTCCCTTATCAACCACACCCTTAATTGATTTATGAATTTTTGGGAGAGTTTTCTGGGAAGACTGGGGAGAGATATTTCGCAATCAGGATGCTTTGAAATTGACCTGGATTTTGGAAACGAAGAGGTTTCGAATCTAGGGACGTTTTGAAACTAGGGTACGTTTTGAAAGTCAGGGCGTATTGAAACTGGGGACGTTTGGCAACTGGGGACGTTTCGAAACCACGATTGTTTTCAAAAGAGGGATATTTTAAAACTGGGTACATTGGAATCTGAGGACGTTTTGAAACTAGGGGTGTTTTGAAACGGATCTTGTGTTTGGTATGGAGATGTTTTAAAACTGGGGACGTCTCGAAACTAGAGACATTTTGAAACCACGAATATTTTCAAATGAAGGACGTTTTGTAACTCAGGGCGTTCTGAATCTGAGGACGTTTTGAAACTGGGACGTTTTAAACCTGATCTCGATTTTGGTTTACTGACGTTTCGAAACTAGGGACGTTTTGAAACTAGACACGTTTTAAATCTGATCTCGATTTTGGTATAGAGACGTTTTGAAACTGGGGTCGTTCTGAAACAAGGGACGTTTCGCAATCCAAAACCCCATTTTTTTCGAACTCCTCGTGTACTCCTCGTGAACACCTGGAACCTGAAAAAATTTACTTCCTTGTCATCGTATCCCTATAATTTATTTTCAAAACTTTTCTTCCTGCAAAAACGAGTCTGAAAATGATATCATTGCTCAGCTCAGAATGAGATGATGTCAAAAAAAAGTTTTCAGAGAGGGTCACTGTTTGAGAAACGGCTATAAATGGTTGACACTTTCTCATTCTAGATTTCTGTTTTTTTTTTTCAAATTGGGTAAAGTCTGAAAATTTCATCACAACTATGATGTGGCACTGCTCATTCTCAAATCTAAAAATATCCGAAAATTTTTCTTCTGAAGAATCCCGGCCTAAGATCCGACAACTCGGCCATCATGTCTAAAATTGACTCGAAATCCGAAGATTGTGTGTTTTTCGAAAAAAAAATTCTCTGCTTAGCAGTACTGTTCTTTTGAGGAATACCATGGTGGTCGAGTTGTCGGATCCTAGGCCACCACCAAAGTATTCACCCAGATGGTCGTGGTTGATGCTCGAACCCCTCGGAAATTTGCTCCGAGAGCCCCAAAGCCCCAAAAAAAATTCGACCCCTGGGCTAATTTTCGAGTTTCAAAATGACTAATTCTTGCCTGCATTTTCTTCTTGTATGGTTAGAAGAGCATAACAAACAGTTTTAGGATGAGAAATTTTTCCAAACATTTCTTATTTTGGTGTTCCAGAAAACATTGACATTGCTCACTATATGTTAGTAATTCTCTACCGTAGTTGGCAGTGTTTCGAAATTGGCGGGAAACATCGAGAAACTTGGAATCCAGAGGAAGACCCCCTAGCATTCTTTGAAGGTCGATGATGGGTCAACAAATCAAAAGTGGAGCCCAGAGAACGCGTATCTTTCTAGTTTGGTGTTTGTTTGTTTTTTCGAAGAAATTTTTAGGGGGGAGGACAACCACGCCGAGAGAGATGGACTGTCTCCCTCTTCTCTCTCTCTCTCTCTCTCTCTCTCTCTCTCTCTCTCTCTCTCTCTCTCTCTCTCTCTCTCTCTCTCTCTCTCTCTCTCAGTTTCTGTGGGTGATGACGTAGATTTTCGGACTCTGCGCGGCGTTGTGCACATCCATCCGAAAATAATAACTGATCGAGACAAACAATGCGATTTGATAATGATGTGATTGGTATATGGAGAGAGTTTTCATCCACCCACCCACACGAGATGCAAAAATTTGGAAAATGAGAAATTGCTCAGATGGTTCGAGGTCCAATGTGGTCATCGGCCGTGGGTTATAAGTTTGTTGAGTGCCGAGGTCTAAAGCTATTATGGTCATGGTCTGGTAAAATCTGACAAGACACAAACTCGGTTCAACGTTGAGATGAAAAACGCAGAGAAACAGACACTCTCGCCTATCTGCACCTCTCTTTGCTCAGACTCTAGTCGAGGTCTCTTCTTTAAAGGCGCATAACTCTAAAACCAACAGAGCTAGAAAAACGTTGTCAACTACAAAAATGTGTAGAATTTTATGCTGAGCAATTTTGAAGTTAAAACTTTTTTGATACCTAAAACTGCTCAAGAGATATGAGGAAACCAAATCATTTCGCTTCCCTGCGCCTCTCCTTCCCAAGCTCTTGTCGAGGTGTCAGCTTTAAAGGCGCAAAACTCAAATACCAACAGAGCTACAAAAACGATGTCAACTACAAAAATGTGTAAAATTTTATGCTGAACAATTTTGTAGTTGACACTTTTTAAATGGCTAACTTGGTTCTTGAGATATAAAGTGATCAAGTAATTGTGTTGGAAGCTATTGTACCCCTTGATCTGTTGAGGTCATGTATTTTAACTTGCGAACTCGAAAAATGCAATTATTTTTTTGTAGACCAAATTTGAAGCAAATTACAGACAGCACCCATTGCGGAATCTGCTCGTTGGGGCTCACTTTTTCTAGTCCCCGAACTTGACTGAATCATAGTCGATTTAACCTGAGAATTATCAGATTCCAAATCCGTCTTATTCTCGAAACTTTGATTTTCCCAAAAAAAAATTCAAACATCTCCCTACAAGACAGCAATACCCACAATTCAAAGACGTAAAACCATTCTAGTTCTCGTGCAAAACGAAGACACACTTAATTTCGTTGATCTGATTACTAGGTACGAAACAGACAGAAAAACTGATGAGACATCCTTCCTCTGTTCGTAACTAAGACCTATTATAATAACTCCGTGTTTCTCCCTCTCTCCCCTCTTATCATTATGTCAACTTTGTGTGCAGGTCTGAAATGAAGACGCAACAAGTGATAAGCGACAAAATGAATTATAGACCTAATTATATGTGTGTGGAACTTTATCTGAGGAAGTAACGTAATTTCTTTCGGCGAAAAAGACTGAAAGCGTTGGAAATTTTCGTGAGTCAGGTAAGAGGATTATGTGACTTGAAATTTTCATGTCGCGATCTGAAGAGCACTGCCGCTACTCTTTGAGCCTCGGCCCATATGGACAGACAGTTTTCTGACCCAAAAAAAAATCATGGGTGAGAATGAGGTCAATGCCATTGGTATATGTGGTTTCTGACAGGTCTGTACTAGACAAATTGACACTTGCCCTGAACTTTTGTCGGCCCGGGTCGGCTTTTGGAGTAGGCATCTAAAAAACATTCCCCTTACAGTTTTCCGTGGAACTCGACCATTTTTCAGTCAACTTTGAGAACTCGAAGTTTTGATTTACAATCAAGATTTGCTTGAATTGTTGTGAGTACACTGAAAAAACTCTAGATCTATTTTTTTCGTAGTCGACAACTTTTTCTGAAAATTGCATTCAAGTTAGGTAGATACAGTTGCAGAGAAGTGGGTCCTCTCTATCTAATCTCGACTTTAAAGGCGCATAACTTAAAAACTAACAAAGCTAGAAAAAAGTTGAAAACTACACAAATGTGTAAAATTTTATGCTGAACAATTTTGTAGTTAAAAGTTTTTCAAAAACTTCGCTAGTTTTTGAGATATATATATAAATCAATTCAAAAGATTTTGAAAAATCGGGTCACTTGGAATCAATTTTCAAATTGGTTAAAAATTGCCTCAAAAGAGCCAGTTCAAATTTTGTTTCACAGATTAGTTGTTGTGTTTTTTGAAATCTACATCTTGAAATACATCTATGAAGCCTGACAAACTTTTGCACAGTTGAGTGCTACAGATTTAAGGGTTCAGTAGCTAATTATACCATCTATTTATCTTTTTATATCTCAAGAACCAGTTATGCTATCAAAAAAGTATCAACTGTCTCGACTAGAGCCTATAGAAGGAGAGAGACGCAGAGAAGCGATAGGGTCTGCTTCTCTGCGTCTCCTGATTTTGAGAACTTGGATGGTTTTTCTTTTGCTTATCTTCCCCTAAATGGTTTTCCGGTCAGTATCAAGGTTCACCACAAACCCATCAGTTTCCGTTATCAATTTTCCTCATGCTCCATGAGGAAACATTGAGTAGTGTTGAAACAATAGACGCCACATAAAAAGACGTGCATCACTCGGGCAGATTTTTCAATTTTTCTGAACTCCTGTTTCTGCTTCCTTTCTTAGGCGGGGAAACTCCCCCATCCCCGAATAGTGGGCGGAGCTTACGGATCCTATGAGTAGTTCCTTCCCTCTTAGTCATGTCTTACTAAAAAAACACAACATTTTTCTTATCAACGTTTTTTTCAGGTAGAGAAAAAGGGGCGGAGCCTAGGAATCAAATGCTCCGCGAACTCACAGCGACCCATACGCGGCCAATATAAATGTTTTCGATAAAACCCCCTCCCACTATTACCACACCTCAATTTCAATGGCAGCGAGCACGATTCGTGTTACGATGAGCATTACTATCATTATTGCTGCGCTACTACTGATTAGCACTGCTTCGGCGGGCATCATTTCGAAACGATCCATTCATCCAAGAGTCGTGATCAAGTGCGGCTCACGACCGGTGGCTGATGCTCTTGTGGATTTTAGAGAGTTTGAGAATGGTAAGTCTTTTAACCATATCGTCCGCAGAGAAACAGACACTCTCGCTTCTCAGCGTCTCTCCGTCGCTGCTCTCGACTTTAATGGAGCATAACTCAAAAACGAAGAAAGCTAGAAAAAAGTTGCGAACTACAAAAATGTGTAGAATTTTATGTTGAGCAATTTTGTAGTTGACACTTTTTTGATAGCAAACTTGGTTTTTTAGATATATAGAGATCTATAGATGATATGCAGTACAGTATCATCCTCGTTCTGTACGAGGGCGATTTCGGAGTTCTTCAGGATTTTTTGAGATCAATATATGTAAATTGACATGAAAATTTTGGAAATTACAATAATTTTATTGTAGAAACCAAATCAAGAAAGTTAGACACCCAATGGAAAGACAAAGTTAGAGATATTGCCCATTGAAAATTGACAATTTTCAGTCAACTTTGAGACCTCGAAAAAATGGGTCCCAATAACTCAATTTTTTGAAATTTTGCAATTGATTAGAACATCGTCAGATCTTCATTTTTGTAGTTGACAACTTTTTTTATCACCCATTTCAAGACAGTTATAGAGCGTGTAGTAACCGCACTCCTTTTCGACCAAGGGGTACACACATCATTTCTTTACCCTTTTATATCTCAAAAACCAAACTAGATATCAAAAAATGTCAATTACAAAATTGCTCAGCATTAAATTGTACACATTTTTGTAGTTGTCAACTTTTTTCTAGCTCTGTTGGTTTTCGAGTTATGCGCCTTTAAAGTTGCAAGCCTCGACTTGACCATGAGACTAGGGTAGGAGAGACGCAGAGAAGACAGAACACCTGCTGTTGCTCAGCTTCATTGTGTCATCTTTCAGACCACCACAAGCACCACCACAAACACCTTCAAAAACGTACCGACGCCAATGGCAACCTGTACTTCAAAGACGTGGAGACCTTCAACACTCTGAGGGGGTCCGTCAACGACTTCAAGATTGCCGTGAATGACAATTGCATGAAAGAGAAAGTTGATTATGTAAGTTTTCCTATTTGTTTGGGGAATTTTGAGGGTACCTATTAGGCTCTAATTAGCGTTTGTTGGGCTTAGGCTCAGGCACAGGCGTTAGACTGCGCAACAAGGCTGAAGTTAGGCTTAGGCTCAGGCGCAGGCTCTAGCCAGCACAATTTAGCGTTAGTCAGGCTTAGGCTCAGGCTCAGACGTTAGACTGCGCAATAGGGCTGAAGTTAGGCGTAGCTTTAGGTGGCTCATATCTCAGGCCTTTAAAGGGCTCACAAGGTCTAGCTTTTGAGTTCTGCCACTAGAGAATCCTCTTCCACACCCTTATTATCCGTTTTTCAGACATGCAACCTGTCCTACAGCCACTTCGAGGTCTCCATCAAGTCACTGCCCTTTGTCGACGATCAAGTACTTCTTCTCGACCTCACCGACCACTCATTCGACGTTTTGTGCATCTGAACAATCCGCTCTGGCTCTAGTTTCTTCAAATTTCTCCCTTTTAACTTATTGTAGAGTATTCCAATTTTTTTAGTGACGGGTTTTTGAGCAATTTCATAATTTTCCAGTGTTACAAATGATCTTCTGAACAAGGCTTTAACAATGAACTGAATTTTTTGACATATTTTATTGTTGCTTGCACTTTTATGTGAACTGAATTTCACAATTATCATTTTTGGCGCCAAAAAATCGCGACCAAAAAAATACTGATAGCAAGAGCGATGACGACTTTCTGCCAAACCGCAAAATGACCGCAAACAGTCACTTTTTCTTCTATTTGTTGCTCACTTTAAAGTGAGCAAACTTTCTGCAATCAGTGACTGCCATAGGAATAAGGAAACGTCATCGAAGTCGACGAAAAGAACTGGGGCCCTCTTGCCTCTCTGCGTCTCTCTTGGTTTTAACTAAGCATAACTCAAAAACTAACGGAGCTAGAAAAAAGTTAAAAACTATAAAAATGTGTAGAATTTTATGCTGAGCAATTGTGTAATTACAGAGTTTTTGATATCTCCCATAGTTCACAAGATATAAGCGTTTGAAGAGACATAGTGCTCTCGCTTCTCTGCGTCTCTCACTCTTTAGTCGAGACTTTAAAGGCGCATAACTCAAAAACTAACAAAGCTAGAAAAAAGTTGTCAACTACACAAATGTGTAAAATCTTATGCTGAGCAATTTCGTAGTTTACACTTTTTTGATAACTAGCGTAGATCTTGAGATATATCGAGGGGCAAGTGCAAGTTTTCATGTTTTGAACTGGATTGAGCAAAGTTATGAATCGTTAAACAGAGTGACCCTCGCCTTTGTATTCTACTACTTTCCAAAGAAGCCCCTTGACCCTTTCGTGACCTTGCCAACAAAAAAAAAGAAACCATCGAAGTTTGCATTAGAAGGCACATACTATTATGCAACCAGCTATGCTGCTTGCCTTCCTTGTAGCTTTTTACTGTATACCTCGAGTGGTAAGTAATCAAACGGAATACTATGGGCAATATGGAATCAATTTCAATGAGGGTTAGTCAAACTTTTTCTCCAGACATTTTGAATGAAAATGAAATATATGTGATCTACGGTACCGTCCAATGAGATATGCAATTTGACCATTTTTTTAGTGCAAAATTGTCATTTTTGAGCAGTTGAAAAAGTATGTCCCAATCAATCGATTTCTATAAAACTTAGTGAGTGTATTAAGCAACTCTAGATCTTCATTTTTGTAGTTGACAACTTTTAAAGAAAATTGCTGTGAAGAGAGTTACGTCACATCATAACTTGGTACATTTCAGTGAAAATTTTGAACTTTTTCGGATCAATGATCTCTAACGCGACATATCTGACTTGATCGTAATTTCCGTAGAAAGTAGTCAACTACAAAAATGAAGATCTAGAGTTGCTTAATATAATCACCAAGTTTTATAAAAATCGGGTTATTGGAACATACTTTTTCAACTGCTCAAAGTTGATGTTGCCCTCCTAAAGTTTTCCCTCAGTCCAATAGAGCGTGGTTGCAATTCCTAAAAAGGACATGTACACTTCAGACACCAACGTCGAATTTCTCCGCTACGAGCATTTCGACTACGATACCATCGTCTCGAACCACGACAGTCCGGAGTGTGAAAAAGTTCGCCTGTTGTGCTATGACTATCTTCAGTGCGGCACCAAGTGCGAGAAATTGATGCCGGAATGGAGCAGTGGACCAGGACAGGTAGTTGAATGTATTCGAAAAAACGAGGCTTTCCAAAGTTGTCTATGAGCCGAGATATCAATGTGAGAGACGCAGAGAAGCGGACACTCTCGCTTCTCTGCGTCTCTCACCCTCTAGTCTCCACTTTAAAGGCGCATAGCTCAAAAATGAGTGGAGCTATCAAAATGTGATGAACTACAAAAATGTGTAAAATTTTATGTTGAGCAATTTTGTAGTTGACAAAATTCTCATAGCTAGCATAGTTTTTGAGATATGCAGATGCTCATCCTCCCCTTCCAAAGTGTTGATAAACGTGCACACATTCCAGACACAAAACAATTGACAAGGAGTATATTGTGAGAATCAAAAGTGTTTGGTAGGGTGTGGTTGATAAGAAAAAAGTCATCAAAATAGGTAATTGGCTTGTCACAGAAACATTCTATTCTATCGGGAGTTCGGAGGTGCACGTGGGTGGATGAAAAGTAAATCAGAGTGTTGGGAAATATTGCAGGAAAATGTTTTTTGCTTTTCGGTGATGTGGAGGCTTCTGAAGATCGCTATCGGTTTCTGTAGAATTCTGAAAGATTCTGTAGGGTTCTTGAAGATTCCAGAAAATTCTGAACGATTCTGAAAACTTCTGAAGGGTTCTGAAGAATCCTGGAGAATTCCAGAGGATTTTGAAGAGCTCTCGAAACAACTGAAGGATACTACAGAATTCTGGAGGATTCTGAAAAGTTTCAAAAGATTCTGAAGGATTCCAAAGGATCCTGAAACTTTTATATAGTTCTGAAGGAAGCTCGAGGTTTCTGGAAGATCCTGGAAAACACTTAAAGTTTCCCAGGGATTCTGGTAAATTTTGAAAACTACGAGATGACTCTGAAGAATTCTGAAAGATTCCAGAGGATTCTAGAAGACTCTGTACGGTTCTGGACGATTCTGAAGGATTCTGAAGAATTCTGAAAAATTCTAGAGAATTCTAGAGCATTCTGGTGAACTCCGAGGGAATCTGAAGGTTTCTGAAGGATTTGGAGGATTCTGGAAGACACAAAAGAATTGCAAAGGCCTCTAAAAAATTCTAAAACATTCTGAAGGATTCCGAGGGATGCTGGATCTTCTAGAAGATTCTGAAAACTTCTGAAGAATTCTAGAGGATTCTGAAGTACAAAAATCATTTCTACTTTCTTTTCAGCCCACCCTCTACAATCCGTGTGTGCTGATGGAGATGACGTGCTCGGGAATAAGTGAGGACGATTTTGCCGAGCATCTGGAGCATCTTTTTTGACTACCCTCTAATGAACTCTTTTTCTTCCAATTTTCCATTCTCTAGTCAACTGATAAGAGTCTCAAAAGTCTTATCAGGTAGTAGTCGTAAACTTGATTTTGGGGGGGGGGGGGGGGGG
>LR543283.1:123067-199414 GCA_900536305.3 Caenorhabditis sp. 40 LS-2015
TCTCTTTTTTTCTCTCTCTCTCTCTCTCTCTCTCTCTCTCTCTCTCTCTCTCTCTCTCTCTCTCTCTCTCTCTCTCTCTCTCTCTCCCCGTTTTCTCCGCCCATTCTCACCTTTTCGGGAAGCAAAAAAAAGAAGACAAGAAGGAACAGGAAATCGAAATCGAATTCGACGGACAGTGGGCGTTGATTGAGGAATTACAAAGATGGCAAAATGTTTGAACGGACAATAGGTGTTGGGCAAAGTGGAAATGGTGGTAATCAGAAGGGTGATAGGTGGCCTAGGATTTCAGTATTTGGGTTGCTAGGCCACCAATCATGAGTTTGGCAATAAAAAATTCGAAAAAAAAATTGCAGAAATTTTTTGAAAATTTTCTCGAAAATTTTTTTTTTTAGAGAAAAAGTGGCCTAGAAACCCAAATTTTGACCAATTTCCTGAAACAGAAAATTTCTTGGGCCATGGTCTATTATGAGACCAAATTTCAAAAAAATTAGAAAAACAGGGCCAACAAAAGACTGTGCCCACTTATAGCCAACCAATAGAGTAAATTGAATGAACTTTTTCAAATTAGTGGCCAGTGTTTTTTGTGAATTTTCAATTTAGAAAACTTCTCGGATGATTTTTTCCGATGCAAAAGATGAGGTCGATTGCAAAACGCAATGACCCATAGGTGTTGGTTAAGAAAGGAAGACAGAGGGGGTGGGTGTCGCTTTATGATAGTGGCTAAGAGAAGGTCAAAAACGGACACACAGGCCCCTCCTCGATGATGATATGGTTTGCGGGGGAGGGCGTTGACCTTGGTTACTGACTACTGTCTCTTCTGGTTTTTTCCTTTTTCTGCAACTGATAGGTTTGTTGAGAGATAAGAGGGGAGGGAGAAGAGAGAACAACTAACAAAACAGAATTTGACTCATGGTCAATGTGTCTTTCGAGAAAAATACCTTTTTGGGAAAATTGTCGAAGAAATTTCGACAAAATTTTATTCGAAAAAAAAACAAACAATTTTTCGAAAAAAAGTTTCCAAACTTTTTTTTTCGAATAAAAATTCTCGAATTTTTTGAGTGACGATGATTTTCGGAACAATTTTTTCAACAAGAGATTTTTTTTTTGAGTGTTGTTAATTTGAAAGTGGTGGCCTAGAAATCCAAAATTGGGTTTTCTAGACCATTGTCTCCAAATTACTATCAAAGTATGCATTGAAACCGAAGAAGTTCAAAACTGCAATCAGAATCAGAAAATCTTCAACTTGAATCGGTTTACGATGGTTTGCAGATGGTGGCCTAGAAAACCAATTTTTGGGGTTCTAGGCCACAATCTTTCAAGTTATCTCAAAAAGTTTATCTGACATGAAAACTGCAATCTTCTTGATTTTGACATTTGTGGCCTAGAAAACCATATTTTGGGATTCTCGATCATGGAAGCAGAAAGTTGTTAGCCTACAAAATTTCGCCAGAACAGGTGACCTAGAACACCGAATTTACGAATTTCTAGGCCACCCAAATTCAATTGGCATCATTTGAAGCAAAAAATGCAATCAGAATCGGAAAATCTCGAGTTTTTAGTCTAGAAATGATGGTTTGAAGATGGTGGCCTAGAAAACCAACAATTGGATTTCTAGGCCATAATCTTTCAATGAACCTTCTGCGTCACTCATCAAACTTATTATTAACAATAAAGCAGGCAGGTTACTGTCAGTGTGTCTTTTCGAAAAAAAAATTGTCGGAAAAATTTTTTGAAAAAAATTTCTCGAAAAATTTTCTCTGAAAAATTTTTTTTCAAGAACTTTCTCGAGATGGATTTCGAAGAATTTTTTCGGAAAATTTTTTCGAAAAAAAATTTTTGTCTGAAAATTTCTCAAAATTTTTTTTTCGAAAGGATACACTGGCTACTGTAGAAGAAAGAAAAACGAAAGACTCCATAAAACGCGCTGGCATCAGGTGTAGAAAAAAAGGGAGCCGCACTGAACCATGACACCGTTTGCCGTCCGCCGAGAGTGTTTGTATGTATCTGCGTTGCGTGTATTGCGTAACTGGCAACGGAATTCCCAATCTCCACAAAAAAGGGAAAGGATAGTGGCAGATGGGGGGAGGGAGTCTCATCTGCCAGCTTGGATGGAGATAACCGGTCTTTTTCGAGGAAATCCGATTTGCGTTTGTTCGAAGAGAATCAGTGTGTGTTTGGCAATGCCCAGTGAAGAAGAGGATAAAAACCTAATATGTTACATTATACTTGGACACTTGTAGCTGTGGCAAAAAATGAGGCCTCATTTTTTTACTAGGGATGGTCGAAACGAAAAAAATGAAGAGTAACTGTCGAATTGCTTTTCAGAAGTGAGAGTTTTTCGGAAAAAAAGTCGAAAAAAAAATTTTTTCGAACAACTTTTCCGAAATTGTTCGAAAAGCCGTTCAAACGTTTGTTCGAACAATTGTTCGGAGAATTTTCGGGTTACCAAAGGGGCGGAGCATAATTTTTACCCAATACCTTGCAGTGTTTCTCTTTCGAAAAAAAAAGTTTGCGACTTTTTTTTCCAAATTTTTTGAAAAAAGTTTTCGAAATTTTTTCGGAAAATTTTTTCGAAAAGTCGTTCGAAAAATGGATCGAAATGAGCGTAGTGCGTTATTTCGGATTGTTGTAGTCTGTTTGGCACTATTGTAAGTATGAAGGCGCATTTGTTTTTTCTTGAAGTTCTTGTTTCCGAAAATATTTTCGAAAAATTTTTCGCAGATTCTCCGAAAAAATTTTCGAGGATCGTCGAAAACCACCCACTGCTCATCACCCTGAGCAATCAATCAAGCCAATTCATTTTTCTCAAAGACAACCGTATACATATACCAAAAAAATAATTATTATCACGACTTCATCATTCCTCCTTGTCATTCCCATCGGAAAGTTCTCGAACGAGTCGTCGAGACTCCAGATCCGCTGCTCGGATGGGCTCACACGTGGTGTTGTTGAGAAGAGTTCTCGACGCGATAATAGTGGCGAGCTCCAGTTCGATGCCGTAGCCAGCGGATACGAAGACGCCGCTCTGGAAAGAAGACATTGTGGGCGGGGCTAATTTTGAAGTTTTCAAAAAAAAATTTTGGAATAAAAGCTTTTCCAGTTTTTTCGAATAGTTGTTCGAACAACTTTTAAAAAAAATTCGGAAAAAAAATTTCGGAAAAAAATTTTGAAAATTTTTTTTGTTGCAATACTCATTGTTAAGAACCGATATCAGGATCAGAATCAGCATAAAATTTCAGATAGAATGCAAAAAAGTAGCCGTCTCTAGCTTGATTTTCAAATTTTCCACCATTTTCCGGGTTACTGTAGCCCCAAAAGTCCGCAAACACCAAAGTGCGATTTTCGAGCCACAAACTTTGGGGGAGACTAAATCGACCTCGCTGAATCCAAATTTTCCACTTTCAACCCATCATTCTCATTTCGAAGACCACTTTTGCAACTCACCATAGATCCTCCCATCCTCAAAATATTAAGGTTGACGGGCTGCACAATATCAAACGGTATGTATCCATTCTTGTTGACCTTCGACATCGCTCTGCACTCGTCCAAAAACCCATCCACCTGGGCTCGACCCACCCTATCATAGACCTCGTGGAGGACGACTAGATTCTTGGCCACGCCCACACTGGGGATTCCGGTGAGCGCTCCGACATGACACGCCATTCCACAGGCTCTAGAGTGGTGCTGCCCGAAGCCATCGCAAAGGATCACATCGGGTCTTAGCTGGGGTCTATCCGCCAGTACACTTCTCACAAAGTCCGCCACAACGTCGGCCTCCCGAACCGCCAGGTATTGTGGAATGTAGGGGTGTCTTAGAAGTCGTGAATCGGAGACTGTGGCCAGATGACGTAGCCCTGGGTACTCCCAGAAGCTCACCGACACATAAACCATATCGGGGTTCGCGGCGGTGGCCGACGTGTCCACGCCGGCGACAATCTGCACGTCCTGCTCGTCGTCCACCGTTTGAACCGAGTAGGTGGCGTCGCGGATGAGTTGTTCGCGAAGGCGACACCGCGCTTTTTGCCACCAGATCTCCAGAATTCCGTCGGCAAATGTGCTCCAGATGAGCGAGCCGAAGAAGTGGGTGAGCTCGATGGCGGTGAGCACGGAGATGGTCATGAGGGGCGCGAATGGCAGGCGGCCGGAGAGGAGCCACTGAAAAAATTTAAGTTTGAAATAGTTGCATTGCTCAGGGTGGTGAGCAATTTGGTAGCTGAGAAATAGGGTAGCTGAGCAATCCGATAGCTGAGCAATCTGACCACTGAGCAATCTGACTGCTGAGCAATTACGAAACTGAGCAATCTATCTGCTGAGCAATTTTGAAGCTGAGAAGTTTGGCTGCAGAGCAATTTGACTGCTGAGCACTTTGGTAGCTGAGCAATCTGACTGTTGAGCAATCTATCTGATGAGCGATTTAGAAGCTGAGCAATTTGACTGTTGAACAATCTAACCGCAGAGCAATCTATCTGCTGAGCAATCTGATTACTGAGCGATCCGGTTGCTGAGTAACTGACTGCTGAGCAATCTGACTACTGAGCAATCTATCTGCAGAGTGATCTGACGGCTGAGCAACTTAGAAACTGAGCAATTTGGTAGCTGAGCAATCTTTTGAGATAACTGACTGACTGCTGAGCAACGTCACTGCTAGGCAATTCAGAAGCTGAGCAATCCTCACCTTGTGCAAAAACGTATTGTAAACCTCCACCAATCCCAGCAGCACCCAGTTTGCCACGTGTCGCCATGGAAGCAAATCGGCAAGCGGCATTCGAGTGCATCGTCTGAAACGGGGACCATGTTCTTGGTTTCTCAAAGGAGCTCGTGGCCTAGAAACTTCAGGTGGCCGAACTTTTTCCATACTCACTTCAAGAACACCAACTGCAAGAGAAAATAGGCTGCACAAATGGCGTATTTGAGCAGAATCTCGAACGATGTGAAAAGCAGAGGGAACAGCGAGAAGGAGGCGATGCATGAGAGATGAACCAAGTGGCAGTGGTATTTCGGGTTCTGGAAGAGAAAAATGAAACGATTTGGTGGCCTAGGAAGTGTGTGATTTTCGACGACGTTCGAAAAAAAAAATGTTTGAAATTTTTTTTTGGAAAAATTTTTGCAAAAAATTTTTTCCGAAATTTTTTTCGAATTTTTTCGAATTTAACGACTTTTCGAAAAAAATTTCGGAGAAAAAAGTTTTTTCGAAAAAAAAATCGAAAAACTTTTTTCTACAATTTTTTTTTGTCGAAAGACAGACACTATGAAAATTTAATAATAGAATCAGAATAAGCATAAAATTTCGGG
Organism: Caenorhabditis sp. 40 LS-2015; assembly: GCA_900536305.3. Taxonomy (NCBI): domain Eukaryota; kingdom Metazoa; phylum Nematoda; class Chromadorea; order Rhabditida; family Rhabditidae; genus Caenorhabditis; species Caenorhabditis tribulationis. Next base: position 128,360 of record LR543283.1, read on the forward strand.
TAGAATGCAAAAAAGTAGAAGTCTCTAGCTTCATTTTTGAATTTTCTACCATTTTCCGGGTTACTGTAGCCCCAAAAGTCCGCAAACACCAAAGTTCGATTATCGAGCTGAAAAATTTAGCCCTGGCTAAATCGACCTCGCTGAGTGCGAATTTCGCCTTCTTTTTGATCGATCTGCTCTAGAAACCCCAGTTTTCGACGACATACTTTGAGCGCGAAAATCGTCATGGGTACGGTAATAAGGATGATAGCCTTCTCATGGACATGATAGCCAAAGTAGAAGAAGCAAAGAGCGGAGAAGACGGCGAATAGGGAGAAGTCCACTGGTTGCGAGTCTGAATAATAGGGATACTGCGTGTGAGGTCGTGGCCTAGGACTCCGCCCCCCTGGCCGAGTTGTCGGATCCTAGGCCACGGAGGTTTACCTCTTCTCCATCGAATCATGAGTCCAGTGAGCACCACAATCGACGAAAACACTACCAGACACAACGTTCCAACAGGGCTCACATTGGGAAGTACACTGTGGGAGTATTCCTGGAAAAAAAACCAACCAAAAATAGGCTCCGCCCCCTTTTCCCCCTATTAGCCAACCTGCACCAATCCCGAGGTGTACGTCGGCGCCGCGTAGTTGCCCAGTTTCAGCAGGCTCGCCACTCGATAGAGCACCAAATCCGCAAAATTGTAGAGAGCCCAAAAGTTGGGCGCCCAAAACGCGTGGGTGAGCCCTCGCGAGACGGGGAATAGGCGGTGGGCGATGGCGTGCAGGCCGTCGAGGCTTAAGCCTGCGGCGTGGTAGAACGGAGCCAGCGAGATGAGGAATGGGGTGAGGAGCGCGATGGCCAGGGTGATGGCTGGAAAGAAATTATAGAGCGGTTTCAGGTAGACCCGTTTTGGGTCGACTCAGTGGTCGAGGTCTACCCACCGAAAAAAGTCGAGGTCGACCCTTCAAAAAAGGTCAAGTCGAGGTCGACCCATCAAAAAAAAAACGTCGAGGTCAACCTCAAAGTTGGTCGACTCTGATTCGGCTGATTGGTCGACCTCGGCTTTTTTTGATGGGTCGACCTCAACTTTTTTTTGAAGGGTCGACCTCGACTTTACTTTTTTTTGATGGGTCGACCTCGACTTTTTGATGGGTCGACCTCGGTTTTTTTTTTGGTCGACCTCGACATTTTTTTGATGGGTCGACCTCGACTTTTTTATGGGTCGACCTCGGCTTTACTTTTTTTTGGTGGGTCGACCTCGGCTTTTTTTTTTGATGAGTCAACCTCGACTGTTTTTTGGGTTGACCTCGACGTTTTTTTTTTGATGGGTCAACCTCGACTATTTTTATAGGTCGACCCCAAAACCATACCTTTCGGAACATTTCCGAAAATCGTCTGCCTCGAAAACTCGAAATAGTTGATCAAATAGAAGAAGACGTATCCCAAAGCGTAATAGACGTAGATGTGTTTGAAGTTCAGAAGGATCGAGAAGCTCAGCGCCGCCTGAAAAAAAACGGGGAAAAAAGTGGGCGGAGCTTAACTTTTGTTTCAATCTTGGAGACTGTCCACCCACCCCATCCTCAATCAATGTATCTAGTCCACTATGAATCAAAACTCCGCCTACTTTTCGGGGGCCTTGAAGCTTGGGAGACTGTCTCTTGGGCCAAGACTCAAAAAAAGTGGGCGGAGCTTCAGTTGTTTCGAAATTCCGATGGACTAGCTTTCTCAATTGCTTTCACTCTTTCATGACGTCAAACAATGATGCGGGGGCGGAGCTTACCATCAAAAACCTTCGAGTGTCCACAAAATACATGGAGAGCACGAAAATCGCAGTGAGCATTGAGTTGTACTGAAAATGAATGGAGTCGCAGATGAGCAGGGCTTGGAGCGTGGTGAGCAGCACGAAGCACGCTTCGCGTGCTCGACGCTGAAGTTTTCGAGGTGTTCGGAGGACCAGAAGTGGAGAATTGAATGCGTATAGGGAGCATGCGGCGATCTGGAAGAAATATTTGAAGCGGTTTTGGTGAAAGGGGCGTGGCTTAGTTTTTTCGGACAAAATTTTTTGGAGTTTTTCGTTTTCGTTTTCTCGGAATATTCGAGCAACTTTTCGAAAAAAATTTTCGAACAAAAATTTTTTTGGCTAAAATTTTTTTTCGATATTTTTGTCGAAAGGAACTTTGTTAAAAATCATAAATTTCCAGTCTTTCTTTTTACTCAGCATTGTCGATTCTGAAAACCGCTGTAAAAACTTTAAAATTTTTGAAAAAAAAAGCGAAAACCGTGCGGCAGTTTTTCAAATATTGGTGGGCGGGCTCAGAGGTAAGCTCCATCCCTTTTTTTGCTGCGGCATGGTTTTTTCCTTATTTTTAACGAAAAACTGTGCCGCAACAAGAGGGCGGGGCTTCTGATTTCCTATGATCTCTTACGACAGGTCACGCCCACAATTGCAATTTGCCGCACGGTTCCCTCTTTTTCAAAACTTTTCAAATAGTTTGGCCCCGCCCACATTTTTCGCACTTTTAACTTCAAAGATTTTTCCTTACATAAAACAAGTCCGTAACGATGACGGAGACCCTCTGGAAAAACAGAATCCGTGCGGACATTTTCGGCGATTCGGAGATCTCCAGACATTCATCGAATCTGAAACAAAAAATTCCAAAAAAAAAATTTTTTTTTTTGAGCTGAATTTTGAGAAAAAAATTTGAGGTTCAGAATGAAAATGAGAAACTGAGAGTGTGAAATTCGAATTCAGCAAGATCAATTAAGTCTACACCGCAATTTTCAGCTCGAAAATCGATCATCAGTGTTTGCGTACTTTTGGGGCTACAGTAACCCAAAAAACGGGCGGAAAATTCAAAAAATCAAGCTAGAGATGTCTACTTTTTTGCATTCGGTCTCAAATTTCATGTGGATCTCGGCACGAACCCTGTAGCGTGAGCAATAGTGGCGAGAGCCCACTCAAAGTAGGCGAAAAACGGAGGATAGTCGAGCGTCCATTCAGAAGTCGACTCAGTGTACCACTCTCGAATGGGACGGTTCCATGTGATGGCCATCCAGTTCCGATGGACTTCAAAGTCCGTCGACGTGTAGGCGGGAATCAGAAGACACTTGAAGGCGATGAGAATCGCCGCCACCGACAGTGTCCATTCGACGTCTCGCATCTTGAGAAAATCGGGAGAAATGTGATACACAGAAAGGGGCGGAGTTAGTAGGTATGGGACACAACTGCGGGCTGAAAGTTTGATTTTTTGGCTTCCGATTTCTACACCAATACCATTTATTATAATATTCACATAAATATTATAACTTTGTATATGATAAAACCAACGTCAAATGGGTCCGCGTGGGGAGGGGAAGTAGGGAAGAAACGATAAAACCATTTTCGTGGGGGGAAGGGTGGACCAGAAAACTTTAGAATTTTACATTGAAAAGCGGATAACAAAAAAGTAAGGGGGGAAAACAGAACGAGTTTCGATGGCGTTAGCCAGGGATAACAATAAAAAAAATGAGAGAGGCCCGAAAGGAGAGAAAAACCATGGAAACGATGATTGGGGTAATAAATTATCACTAGATGGGGGGTTCGAGGAAAGGCACATTCGCGTGATTAGATTATCCGTTTGGGTGGGTGGGTGGGTGGCTTAGGGGAGCAATAAATATTAAGAGCAAAAACGAGAAAAAAAGAAAAGAGAGTAAGGGGGGAATTTATATCAACAAGAAAGAAACACTAATAAATACAAACTTAGTGGAGAAGAGGTTCGGGGGAAAAGAGACTATGTGAATATTGACGTTGGTTGAATCATCATCTGTTGGCGCGCCGTCTACCAACGACGAGATGATCCCCATACTCCGCCGACGGCAGCAGTGTTAGTCGACGAGGCTCCCATGTCTGGGAACTGCTCCGAGCTTCCAATGTCCAATTGCCATGGAGCTCCCTTCATTTGAACGGTGACCAGTCCCGTCTGTGGGCGAGCGTTGTGCGAGTCTTGTTGACGTGGCGACATGAATTGAGTCTGGAAGAAACAAAATAAATAGATTCAGGCCCCCCGATCGTAGCGATCAACTCACTCTCTCAACGTTGTCGAGCAAGAATGTCTCCTCCTCAGCACGCAAGTGATCGATGCAATCGTACACATCGTTCTCGTCCTTTCCGGCGACAACGACCAAGTTCGGGTCTTCGGCTCCCTGGCGTGGCAGACGAATCTCGACATGATAGTCGTCCATGACCTTCTTGAGGTTCTTTCCGCGTTGTCCGATGAGACGTGGATGGTATCTGGAGTCGAGAGTGATCTCTTGAGTGAACATGGAGCGAAGATCGGAGATCATCTCCTCAATGGCGGCAGCACACTCCTTGACCTTGTCCTCGAATCCAGTGATGGTGATCGCCTCGTTTCCATCGTCGCGTGGCACGTTGATGATGACACTGTACTTCTTCTTGAGAGCAGTGATCGTGGCTCCGGCCTGTCCGATGATCTTCTGATGGTAGTCGGTCGGAACATTGATCGTGATCGTGCACTGAGCCTCGTAGTCGGCAAGCTTCTCGCGGAGAGCGCCGAGAGCCTGCTCGACATTTTCTGGCTGTCCGGTGACGGTGATGTCTTCGCTGGAGTTGTCCTTTGGAATCGAGATGTTGACATCATAGTCTTGCATGAGCTTGCGAACCTGAAAAAAAAAAACATTCGAATCTTGCTTCGAAGAACTTTTTGGCCAACTTACAGTCTCTCCACCACGACCAATGATCGAGCGATGCATGTCGATTGGAAGCTGAATGACCTTCGAGATCGGAACGATAGCGAGGAGAGCCTCCTTGGCTTCTTCGACTTTGGTGTCACGTCCAGAAATGGTAACCTGGTCGGATTTCTCGGCTCCCTCGTCGCGGTTGTTCGGGAATCTGATGGACACGTTGTACTTCGATTGCAGGTCCTGAATCTTGGATCCGTGTCCAGCGAGAAGTCCACGGTGGAATTTGGCTGGAATGGCGACGGTCTCGGAGACTTGCTTCTCGTAGTCCTCGACGGTGTCTTCGATGCGAGCTCTGGCGGCTTCAACACACTGCTTCGATCCACGGATGGACACTTCGTTGCTGTCGGATCCGTTCTTTGGGAACGAGATCACAACTCCTCCGTTTTGCTCCTGAATCTCCTTGACGAGAGCGGCTCCACGAATCAAGAAGTTCTTGTAGTACTTTGGATCGACGGTGATCTTGATGTCGACAGTCTCGGAGAGTTGCTTGATGGCCTCCTCGAGAGCAGCCTTCGCCTTTGGCACATCATCGGTCTTTCCGAGCAAGTGAATGGTCTCCTTCTCGGCGTCTCCCTCCTTCGGGAACATGATGCGAACGTTGAGGGTATCACGGAGCTTGGCAATCTTGGATCCGCCCTTTCCTATCAAGAAACGATGGAACTCGGCCTTAGCCTTGACAGTGTCCTCAACATAGTTCTCCTCCTTGTCCTTGGCAAGAGCAGAGAGAAGTCCAACGGCCTTGGTGACGTCTCCAGCTGGTCCACGAATGGTCACCTTGGTGGATTCGCTCTTCTCCGATGGGAAGCGAATGTGAACTCCACCGCACTCCTCCTCGATGTCCGAGATCAAACGACGTCCGTTTCCGAAGAAGCGGTTTTGGATCTTCTGTGGAATATCAATAGTCTCTTCGGCGACGTTGGCGAGCTCCTCCTGAATCTTGTTGAGTTGAGCGACAGCCTTCTCGACGTTGGCTTGCTTTCCGGTGACTGTGATCTTTCCGTCATCGGATCCACTCTCTGGCAAGTCGATGCGAGTATCAGTCTCATCACGAAGCTTGCGGATAGTGGCTCCTCCCTTTCCGACGATATGCTTCAAGAACTCTTTGAAGATCGCCACGGTCTGCTGGTAGTTGTTCTCAGCCTGAAAAATGAACACTTAACTTGGTCAAGATTCCGATAAAAACTTACATATTCCTTGGAAAGAGTTGTGAGCTTCTTGAAGACGGCGTCAACTTCATTCTTGTCTCCGCGGATGTTTACAACGTCAGACTTGGTCTTGGCATCTGGGAAAGCGATGGAGACGTTCGGATGAGCGTCACGGATGACCTGAACTCCGGATCCCTTGGTTCCTATGATCAACTTGTGGAGTCTTTGTGGAATGATGATATCACGCGACTTCTCGTTCTCGATCTTGCTGACGATGGAGCGGATCTCGGCAACAGCCTTCTTCACTCCGTCCTTCTTTCCTTCAACAACGATCTCATCAGAGTTGGTGTCTTCGTTTGGAATAGTGATTTGAACTCCAGTCTGCTCCTTGATCTTGGATATGAGGGATCCTCCGCGTCCAATAACGTGGCGATGAAGAGTTGGGTGAACCTTGACTTTCTCGATGGAGAGCTCCATCTGAAGACGGGCAACTTCCTTGCTGAGTGGCTCATAGGCAGCCTTGACTTCTTCCGGGGATCCCTCGAGGAAGATCTTGTTGGAATCGTCGAACTCGATTTGCACACTGTTGCGGTTTGGAACAAGTGTGGCGAGAGTAGCTCCCTTTGGTCCGATGAGGTGCTTGTGGAGCCATTGTGGAGCAGCGATCGACTGGGTGACGACGGATGAAGCGCGCTCGATCACCAGAGTCAAAGCCTTGGCGAGATCGGCGGCATCTCCGAGAAGTGTGACTTGATCAGATCCGGAATCCTCTGGTGGAACCTCGACGACGACTCCAGTCTTCTCGAGAATATCGTGAATTCCGCAACGAGACTGACCGATGATGTATCTGTGTTGGGTGCGAGCAACCTGAACTTGGATGCTCGACACGTTCTTCTTCGACTCGACAATCTTGCGGATCTCAGCTGCGGCGCGCAAGACTCCTTCCTTCTCACCGGTGACCGAGATCACCTCGTTGTTGGCGGTTGGTGGCGGGATGTTGACCTTGATTCCGAGAGCAGTGAGACGATCGTAGGTCTGGTTGTGTGGTCCACGAACGAATGGCACCAAGTTCTTTGGGCAGACGATGTGCTCGGTGGCGAGCTTGGACTCACGCTCCGACACATCCAAAATGTGCTTGGCAGCGCGGGCGATTCCCTCGCGTGGTCCGGTGATGGTGATCTTGGAGGATGGCCCATCGCGGTTCGGGATTTGGATTCTGCAGTTGGTCTCAGCCTCGAGGTTGCGGAGAAGAGCTCCTTCCTTTCCGATGAGACGTCCGTGGTGCTCCTTTGGGATGTCGATCTCGCGAGACGCTTGCGTTTGAAGATCGCGAATGATGCGGGCGCGAGCCTCTTCAACCTTCGCACGTTCTCCCTTGACGACGACAGTGAGTTCTCCGTCCTTCGACTCGCTGAGCTCGATACGGGTCTCTGAAAGAAGTGTATTGATACTAAAAACAACAGCTTTTCCAAAACTCACTGGTAGCGCTAGCGATCGATTGGGCTTTCTTGGATTCCTCCGAGGTGTTTCCGAAGCTCTTGACCTTGTTAGAGCGCTCATCCGGAGCCAAGTGGAAAGTGATGGTGACGTCGGCCTTGGAAAGAGCTGGACGAGACCAGACGTTCGTCTGCTTGGCGGTCGGTGCGGTAGCTGGAGCAGCTTCCGGGAGGGTTGGGAAATCCGATGCGTAGCTGAAGCTCATGACAGCTCCGCCAGTGGCTGGATCCACCTCAACATTGTTAGTCTCTTCTGAAAATTCGTCGTTGTTGCCTGATTCCCTGTTCCAAGTAGCCAACACTCACCAATATGTCCGTTGTCCATGATTCGTGTTCAGAAGGGTTGGCTTATCCGTGTCCGGGGGTCCGTGCGAAAGACGATCAATCCGTTCCGGGGGGTGCAGTCAGTTGAGGTGACCTGTTATGTTGACCGAAGCGGGCTCTAGTCCGTTCGAATCAAACAATACCTACAAAAAAAGCCCCATTGTTTGCTTAGAAGTCATATGAGGTGATAGAAACAGTACACGGAGCAGACGAAAAAACATTGAATATGGAAGGCAAGGCAAAAAATGTGGTTCGCACAACGATGATAACCAAATGAAGTAGGAATTTCACGTGCATCTCATCTCATCTGTGGTCTGTCTTTCTGCCCTGGTAGATGTCAGACGAAAAACGCTACCGACCCTGATCTTCTATCTTATCGAATCTATCTAGTGCTCATCTAGTTGCCGCTGTCCATCAAAAAAGAACCCCCGCTAACAAGGAAGATATCCGCTGATGAACTAGATCTAAATGTGACCGAAATCTAGGGCAAGAATTGACTAGTAGAACGAGAGATATGCTACGTCAATCAAGGGGCAGCCGGGGGGAATTCCTTAATCTCTGTCATGTGATATTAACTAATGAATGATTCAAAAAACCAGGTGCAAAAATGTGGAAAAATAGAACTTTCGAGTCTATCAGATACAGAGCGGGGGACAGCGTGCTTATCCGTCTCTTCGGCCCAATAGGTCAGGGACGATTCATATTACGACGCGAAAAGACTCTCTCCCTTCCTATTACTCGACCAACCAACCAAACACTCACTGAGGCACGCACACACACACACATACCGACACATATCGACCGTCTCGTCCAACTACACAGTAGAAAAGAAGGACAGTTTGATGGTGGTGGTAGGCCGGTTCTTCCGCGTTGGAATGGTATATTCTCTCTACGTCTCTTCCTCTTGCAAATGTGTGTCACACAAAAGGAGACGCAGAGAAAACGCGAAAGAACGAACGACGTGGCAGTGCTGGTCTCTTCGGGAAACGGGTCACTCTCTTCCCGGGGTTTTCACTTTGTTGGAAAGAGAACAGAAAAAAGAGAAGGAGAAGGAATGGAATGAATACTGGCCAGCAGTAGCAGCGCTCCTCGAAAAAAAAACAACAAGAAGAAAGAACAGCCACCGTCCCAAATTTCTCACTGCTTGAGAGCCGGAGTCTTCGTCGTCGTCGTCGAGATGACGTGGGAGAATTTTTGGAGTGCCCACGCGTATGACGGGTTTGGGTTGCAGGCGGTGCGCTGATGGATATAAACAATTTAGCATTTCTCTCTCTCTCTCTCTCTCTCTCTATTTCCAGTGTGCTTGGTAATGAAGAGTGATGACGTGGGTTTGCTTAACTAGCTTCTAGTCTGGAAGAATGCATAACACAATATCGAATTTGCGAGAAAAAAAAAACAACACCGATACGAAACGATACCATATCCTGATTGCAATTCAATTCGAAAGCGGATAGAATAGGTCACGGCCACTCATCGGAGACGAATCGAATCTCATCACAAAACCACCACGAAATAGGAGACGACGAAAACGACGAACAGATAACAATCGCAACCGACTGCTAACCTCACCTAGCGCCTCTCTCTTTTTAGTGGCGGAGATTCAGATCGAAGGATGAATGATAGGTACACGTAATTGCGGACTCGCCCTGCATACAACTATTTGACGGGCACTTGAAGGACATCATTAGATAGGGAGAGGGGGGTAATGCCCATACACGACCACTGATAAGCACGCCAGGAGGAAGAGGAGAAGAAGGAGAAGAAGAGTCCTGAAGGGTGAAGAATCGGAATTGAGCGAAAAACGATTGCATAGAAAAGAGAGAACGGAACTAGCCAAAAAGGTCGGGAATTTTCTTCAAATTATCAGTTTTTCTAAAACGAAATCTGGGCTTTTGAACGAAGCAAACCTTTCGACTTCTTGAAGTCTACACGAAAACCGAGATTTCATGCTATAGATGTGCCAATTAAAAGAGAATTTGCTGGCAAGAAGAAGCTTGTAAGAAAAACACATTTGCTTTCCATTTTTTGGGTGACGCGGGGCTCTTAAATGACACCGGATGAAGGAAGGGGGAGGGGAAACTTCAATGTGACAGCCTTGATCCAATGTCAATGCCGCTATTTTCGGCGAAAAAAATTTGGTGAAAAAAAATCTAAATTGTCATTTTACAAGTTTTCCAGAGTTTCCTTGCTACGAATTTCATGATTTGAAGGTTTTTAACACTGGAAATAACGAAAGAAACGAAAAATTCTCAAAATTGTTGCCAGGAAGAAGTTTTTCGCCGGGTCTTTTTTTCCCTGAACAGATTTTGCTTTCAGTTCAAATGAAATTATAGGGTTTTCGGGGGGCTTTCTGCATGAAAATTCACGAATTTTTAGGTTTTCGACACTGAAAATGACGAAAAGATTGAAAAAAATCGAAAAATTCGTTGAAAAATTTCCAAAAATGACGAAAAGTCTACAAAAAACAGTGTGTCGAGCCGACTGCAGCGTGGCAAGTGGTTTAAAGGCGCACGACTACGGTAACACTCGTTTCAACTGTGTCGCAGAATCGCGGCGGGGCCAATTGCGTTCGTCGGGTTTTTGAGGTGAATTTCTCGATTTTTTCGGTGTTTTTTCGATGAAAAAAGGAATTTTGCACAGATTTCCGATGAATATTTTTTTCTAATTTCAGAATGGAGTCACATACGAAAAACATTCGAAATCCGTACCATGGAATCGACGATTTGCAGTCGGATTTCGGCGACGACGCGGGTCCCGGTCCCAGTGTTGGCGGCAAACGAAAAGGCGATGATCTGATGGAAAAAACGCGCCCAGGCGACTTGTTCAAACGAAAACGAGGCGACGGCCGCGCGGATTTCGAAGAAGAGCACGGAAAAATGCATCGGCGAATGGCGAAGATGATGTCGATGAACGCGTACGAGAGGCACAAGGAGATGATCAATTTGTACTATTTATCGTATCCGGGAGCCACGAAACTGCTCGATAGGCGAGTGGAAGACGAGAAAACCGATTTGAACGTGCTGAAAAAGCATCATCGATTCGTGTGGAGCGAGGAGGACGAGGGGGCGGACAGTTGGGAGAGGAGAATGGCCAAGAAGTACTATGAAAAACTGTTTAAAGGTTTGAAAATATTGATTTTTCGCTTAAAAATCCATTTTTTCATGCAGAATACTGCATCGTGGACCTCTCGCTCTACAAGGCCAACAAGATCGGCATGCGGTGGCGCACCGAGAATGAGGTGAAGGAGGGCAAAGGGCAGTTGAGTTGTGGCGCCCGGAAGTGCGCGGAGACCGCCGGCCTAGCTAGCTGGGAGGTGAATTTCGCCTATAAGGAGGACGGGCGGTCGAAGAGTGCGCTGGTGAAGGCTCGGCTATGCCAGAGGTGCTCGGCGATGCTGAACTACGGATCCGAGAAGCGGCAGGTGAAGCAGAAGCGACGGGCGGTGCGAAGGTGGGAGAAGCAGAGGAGACGGGATTCGGAGGAGGACGGCGATGAATCGGCGACGACGACGGGGAAGACGGAGAGCGATGGTGAGAGCAAAAAGTCACGACGAAAAAATCGAGGAAAATAGGCGGAGCTTGCATCCAACAATTCAAATTTTCTTTGTTTTTTTTTTTGAGCCGTAAAAGCGCCAAATCACATATGGAAAAAAATGCCATTTCTAGATTTCTAGACCCCCTTGGGAGCCCGCTTCCTGATTTTTCAATTTTCGCAATGTTCTTGGCTCCGCCCTCAACGACACTCCGGGATCCACTAAAGCTTACTACTTGTTTCCAGACCAACCCTCCACGTCGACATCATCAACATCAGCGAATCCGTCCACACTCTCCGCCTCCGCGGACATCTGGGAGGGTCCGGCGCCGGCGGAGACCGAGAAGACTGTCGACGATGAGATTGACGAGTTTTTGGACGATCTCTTTCTGTGAAAATCGTTATTTTTTACATTTTTCTTTGTTGTACATAAAGTGCTCGTTTTTTTTTGAATGAAACTTGATTTTCTAGTTTTCTAGCCAAACAATTGCAATAAAAAACGAGCCCGAGTCGAGAAGCGGCGACACATTTCCATGACACGATTCGGAATTTCTTCAGATTTTTGGTGGATTTTTTTGAAAACAATAAAAGTTTTGTATGTATTTACAAAGAAGCGATTGCTTTAGGGCCAGTTTCCGCTGACTGGTTGGATTACAGACGATTTTTTTGTCGGTTTTTGTTATATTTTTCATATTTTCACTTTTCTCGCGAAAATCGTTCAAAATGTGAGAAGAATAAAATTAAAAAACCGTCGCAATTCGAACATGTTCCTTTAAAGTACAGTACCTCTTTTAGAGCAACTTTGTCGATTTTCAAGCGGTTTTTCAGAGATTTTTCCACTAAAATGTGTTGAAAAATAACAGGAATCAGTTTTTCTCATAAACATCAACGGAAATACGCTGAAAATCGCTCAGAACTCGGGGAAAATTGAAAAAAAACCTTTGAAGTTCGAGCATGTCCGTTTAAAGTACAGTACCACTTGTCGAGCAATTTTGTCGATTTTCAAGCGATTTTCAGCGATAAAATGTCACAGAAAATTGCAGAATTCGTTGTGTTTTCTGAAATTTATAAAAACTGAAAAACTAGCTGGAATTCGTTCGAGAATTCGGCAAAAATCGAACATGTTCTTGTCAGATATTGTTAAATCTACTAATTTTTTTTTTGCTTTTTGAAAATGTGTTCAAAAAGTAAATACACCTAAAGATGTGTGTTTTTTACTGTTTGAACTAACAGTAACATCGGGGTGTCTTATTTAATTTGAAGATTAGATACCGATGTCTTTTGAGACGTCCGAAAACTCACCAGAATTTTAGAGAATTTTGATTTGCGATTTTTTGTTTTCATTGAGGAATTTTGGATGCCTCATAAAATGTCTAAACCTTGTTCGTTCACTCTGAAATTTTGTAGGCCTATTAGCCAAGTCTAGAGCTATATTTTTGTAGTTGACCACTTTTCGCTGGGACGCTTTCTAAAGAAGATATGGCGAAAAGAAACGGCGCGAATCTCCACGTGGCATATCTTCTTTAAAAAGCGTCCTAGCAAAAAGTAGTCAACTACAAAAATAGAGCTCTAGACTCGGCTAATAAGCCTACAAAGTTTCAAAGAAAACGAACAAGTTTTAGGTAGTTTTTCAGAAGTCCAAAGTTTGTAGTAGTCTGAAATTGACACTACTTTTGTGATCTGTTTTGTGGTCTGTGAATGAATTCGAAATTCCATTTTTATCAACCTCTAGACATCTTTAACCTCACGAAAAATTAACTTCCCCCTTTTTTTATCACCGATTTTTTTCGGTTTGAAAATTCTCATTGATAAAAAACTTTACGACCTCATTCAACGCGATTCTTGATCATTCTTTCATTCAGGAAAAAAAAGTTTCATCAATTTTTTTCAGCCTAATCAGTACAAAATGATAGTGTTGAGGGTTCCAAAACTTGTTGCATTTTTTCTCATTGCATTGGCTTTCCCATGGGTTTATGGTCAGAATCAGACAGCTGGCGGATTCCAGTTGGAGTTTGTGCAGACGGTGAGTGCTATATCGTGGCCTAGGATCCGACAACTCGGCTGAATGCTTTTATATTTTCACTATAACATAGTGCGAAAAATTCTGAGTAGAATACAAAAAACTAGACCCTTTATATAAAAATTCTGAGTAGAATACAAAAAACTAGACCCTTTATATAGTTTACAGAGGTCATTGCTCAGGTCTGATGAGTAATCAGTGATCCAAACCTTCTGAAAATTTGTAGGTACATTGAGCAACTCGAGATCTTCGGTTTTGTAGTTTACAACTTTTTGTAAAAATCTGTGACCAGTCTGGTGGAGGGCTTTCACATTTTTTGTTATATCTCAAGAACCAATTGAGATATCAAAAAAGTGTCAATTGCAATACTGCTCAGCATAAAATTTCACACATTTTTGTAATTTTCAACTATTTTCTAGCTCCGTTAGTTTTTGAGTTATGCGCCTTTAAAGTCGACCGTAGAGATTGTGAGGCGCAGAGAAATGGGAAAGTCTGCTTCTCCGCGTCTCTTATCTTTAAACGCGCATATCTCTTCAACCGTTGAAGATATATAAAAAAGTGAAGACTACAAAATTGCTCAGCATAAAATTTTACACATTTTTGTAGTTTTCAACTTTTTTCTATCTCTGTTAGTTTTTGAGTTATGCGCCTTTAAAGATGAAACTATAGAGTGAGAGACGCAAGGGAAATGATCAGCCCTCAACATTTCAGAGAAAAATGGGGTTGTTGTTAGAATTCAAAATTTCAAGAACATTGCTCATGAGACCTGAGCAATAATGTTATTTAACAGTTGGAAGCAGTGTATCTTTTCGACACGGTTTCGAGAAATTTGAAAAAAAATTTTGAGAATTTTTTTTCGACAAAATTTTTCGACCAAATTTTTTCGAGAAATTTTTTTCGACAAAATTTTATTATCGGGTTTCCAGTTATGGCGACACGGCGACCGTGCGGCTCTCGAAGAACTCTATCCGATTTCCGAGACGAATTGGACGTTTGGCGGTGGCGGCTTGGGAGAGCTCACCCCACTCGGCATGTCCCAAACAAACAGTTTGGGGACACTCTTCCGAAAACTCTATGTCGAGGAGGCCGAGTTTCTGAGCCATCGATATGCGTCGAGAGAGGTGAGAGAGTTTCGACTTTTTGTAGACACCATTTTTGAGCATTTTTTTGTCAGATTTACATACGATCTACAAATGTGAATCGCACCATTGTGTCAGCCATGTCGCTGCTGTATGGCATGTTTCCACCAGGAGCATGGAATATTCAAGGTATCAGTGTGTGTGATTTTCGAAAAAAAAATCCTGAGAAATTTTTTGTCGAAATTTTTTTCGGAAAATTTCTCGAAAATTTTTTTTCGGAAAAATTTTCGAGAAAAACAAATGCGCCTTTGAATTTACAGTATTGCCGAGCAGCACTACGACACTCCGATATAACGCACTGCGCTCAATTTCACGAAAAGTTGAAAATTTTTCTCTATTTTTTTTTCGAATTTCGATGCTTTTGGAGAATCACTCAAAAAAATGTTTTTTGTTGATTTTTATGGTTGCAAACAGGGGGCGGAGCTTACTATTATCTGAGTCTCGTTACAGGTGTCGACTACCCGAACAGTGTCGACTGGCAGCAGGGATTCACTTTTGTCCCGGTCCATGTGGATGGGGCGGAGCTTTGTGTGAGTTTTCGATTTGATCTACTTTGAATCGTATTCCCTTTATTAGGCTGCTACCCAGCAGTGCAAATGCGCTCGGTTCGATGAGTTGCAAGAAAAGTGGGCGGAGCTTGTGGAAGTGCAGCAGGCGAGTGCCAAGGTGAGAGGAATGATGGGGAGATTTTGAGATTCCGAGACTTTGAAATTCTGAAATTCTGAGAATTTTTAAATCAGATTTCAAGATTCCAGAATTTTGAGATTTAGAGAATCTGAGATTCTTCTAGATTCTAAGATTCTGAAATTCTGAGATTCTGAGATTCCGAGATTCTTAGATTTCGAGATTTTCATAATTTCAGAATCCTAGAATCTCAAAAGCTCAGAATCCGCAAAATATCAGAATCTAAGAATCTCAGATTTTTACAGAATCTAAGAATCTGAAAACCTAAGAATCTGAAAACCTAAGAACCTGAAAATCTCTCAATCTGAGACTTTAAAAATCTGAGAATCTCCTGAGTGTACCTTCAGATGGCGGCCATGAATCGAAAAGTCGCCGCCTACTTCAACATCACCCAAAACCCCGAACTCTTCAACAGCTACACAGATGCATGGAGGTGTCAGAGGAATTGGTTCAACGATACTCTGTATCGAGAACTCCCATTTTACAATGAACCACTTTACCAAGAATCGCAGACGGCGTACAAACCCTATAAACAGCTAATGGAGGGGCACTTTGGTAGGGCCCAACTCACTAGGGAACAACCTGAGGAATGTTTGGAGTTGCAGAATGTGTTGTATATCATTGGATAGCTGAGAAAATTTGCAATCTATTGATCTATTTTGTTTTTGCTGCGGACTCCGCATTCTCGAGAAAATGGAATCTGAAGTCCGCAGACCCAGTTGATTTGCACTGAGAGGTTTACGTACTTCAGAATCAATTTTCTTGAGAATGCCGTGTCCGCGGACAGAAACAAAATATGTATATTCACCGAATGCAAATTTTCTCAGCTTTCCAATGATATACGGCACATTCCGTAACTCCAAAAATTACTCAGGTTATTCCCCAGTCAGGACATGGTTCATTTTTCGAAACTATTTCCAGTTCAATCTGCCATCCTGAACGGGGTCGACATTGCTCATGAGACAAGTGTCATTCTAGCCGGACCCCTACTCGAGGAGTTGTACGAAAGAGCGCAGTCGAAAATAGAGTGTTTGAAAAACTCCGAATCTTGTACTGGGTTTTTGAGACCTATGAAATTCTACGGATATTCGTCTGTAAGTGGACTCGACTTATGATGAGCAATATCTGTGTGTTTTTTCGAAAAAAAAAAGCTTTCGAAAAAATTTTCCGAAAATTTTTTTTTCGGAAAGGTTTTTCGAAATTTTTCTCGAAAATCGAATTTCTGGGAAACCGAGCGCAGTGCGTGATTTTGGAGTGTCGTAGTCTGCTTGGCAGTACTGTAAATTTAAAGGCGCACTAGTTTTTTTCCGAAAATTTTCGAAAAATTTTTTGGCAATATTTTTTTCGAAAAAAAAATTTGGAAAAAAAATTTCGAACATAAATTTTCCAAAAGAAATTTTCCGAAAAAAAATTTTTCGCAAAAAAAATGTCGGAAAAAAAAATTTTCGAATAAAAATTTTCGAATAAAATTTTTCGGAAAAACTTTCAAACGTTGCCAGAAATCACACACTGCCTGCCTTCTTCCAGCACGACCTCGTCATCTATGCTCTGATGGTTCCTCTTGGCCTCCATGACTTCGTAAAAACCCTTGACGGATGGCCAGACACGGCTGCTTCTCTAACCATTGAGCTCTACAGTAACCCTTCAAGTGTTGAGTATTTCGTGAAGTTTTTGTATCGAGACAACTCTCGTGAAGACTTCATGGATGTCACTCGGAATGTGACCGTGTGCAATGGAGCAGAGTTTTGTAAGATGGAGGACTTTGGGAGGCTTGTCGAGAGGTTCAAGCCTGTGCCTGACTTTCAAACGGTGGGTTTTGATGTGTCGCGGCTGCGTAGCGGTTGGAGTCAAGACTGTCAGTAGCAGAAAGTGATCAACCACCCACCCATAAAATTTCAAATCCATCCAGTCACTATGAGCCAATTTTTCTTGCGACTAGAAAATTCTGGGACCCTCCACTTCCACGGGTCATAACTTTCCCGGGAAAGGTCCTACAAAAAAGTGGTTAACTACAAAAACAAAGGTCTGAAATTAATGAAGATAGTGACAAAATTTCTAACAGTTTTGACAACTGAAAACCACTTTTTCGAACAGCCAAAATTGACCCATTTCAAAATAACGAAAAAAAATTTCTGGGACCCTTCACTTCCACGTGCCATATCTTCCTCATAAGACGTGCTACAAAAAAGTGACCAACTACAAAAAAGGAGCTCTAGACTTGACTAATAAGCCTACAAAATTTCAAACTCATCCGACTATTACAAGCCACTTTTCCAAGCCCCCAACAAAAAAACCCCAAAAAAATGTTTTTCAAAAAAAAATTTTTGAACAAGATTTTTTGGTTCAAAAACTTAAAATTTTCAGCTCTGCCAAACTCCACTCTTTGGCTCTTCGTCTTCCTCATCAACCTATTGGATCTCATTTTTCACGCTGCTCTTATTTTCCTTACTATCCCATTTTGAATAAAACTTACAACTTTTGACCCGTACGTGGCCACCACCCTGGTTTATAAACGACATGCCGGGGCAAAAAAGAGTGAAACAAGGATCAGTGTGTTTTTGAAAATCGTCCAGTCTAACGATGTCGACAACCCCATCGTTTGGCACGACAAAATCAGGAAGAGAGATCAAGAAAGGTGGCTACGATAATACAACAGGACTCGATATACCAGGGGTGAGTTGCGAAACGGGTAACCAGAGCTCTGGTTACCAAGTGTCCCAGGCGGTGAAAACGTCGAGTTTCGCGAGAAAATTTTATCGAAAATTTATTCGAAAAAAGCTAAAAAAAATCGGACACATCGAAAAAATTTTTCGAAAAATCGTTCGAAGAATTTTCGACTATCCGTGAATTGAGCGCAGTGCGTTATTTCGGAGTGTCGTAGTTTGCTTGGCAGTACTGTAAATTTAAAGGCGCACCCGTTTTGTCTCGAAGTTTCGTTTTTTTTCTCGAAAAAAAATTTCGGAAAATTTTCGTAAAATTTTTTTCGAAAAAAAATTCGGAGTGTCGTAGGTTTGAAGGCGCACTGTAAATTTTCTTTGTTGAAGTTTCGTTTTTTTCTAGAAAATTTTTGTTCGAAAAACTATGCGAATAAAAACTCTGAATTTGTTTCGAACAGTTTTTCGAGAAAGTTTCGAAAATTTTTGTTTCCGAATAATAATTTTTCGAAAAAATTTTTTTTACAAACATTTTCGGAAAACGCTTTTTGAAGAGTATTTCGAGAAAGTTTCGAAAAATTTCGAAAAATAATTTTGAAATCACACACTGGTCCCAATGAGTTTCAAGTCTCCCCCACTTTGCAGCCCGAAGGCGAAAACAAGGAGAAGGCCGAGCGGAAGCGGAAAGCGGCCGCGGAGCGCCAATATCAAGACGAGCTCGACAAGCTGGCCAGAGAGGCCAAAGCGATTGATAACCTCGACGAGGCACGCGCGCAGCGTAAAAAGGAGTTGGCGGCTTGCGGTGGTGGGAAGGTCGACGACGACGAAGATGACGGTAATAAGAAGAGTCTGAAGACGAAGACGGAGGACGAGGAGCATAAGGAGGAGAAGAAGACCAAGAAGAAGACGAAGAAGAAGAAGGAGGAGGAGAAGTGCAAGGAGAAAACCGAAACCGAGGATGATGAGGAGAAGAAGGAGGTCAAGAAGGAGGTCAAGAAGAAGAAGAAGGAGAAGAAGAAGGATCAGAGCAAGGAGGACAAATCCAAGGAGAACACCAAAACCGAGGAGGACAATGATAAGAAGGAGGAGAAGAAGGAGGTCAAGAAGAAGAAGAAAAAGAAGGTAGAGAAGAAGGAGGAGTCTAAGGAAGAGTCCAAGAAGGAGGATGATGATGATAAGGAGGAGGAGAAGAAGGTGGTCAAGAAGAAGAAGAAGGAGAAGAAGAAGGATCAGAGCAAGGAGGACACGAAGGATGAGTCCAAGAAAGAGGAGGAGAAGCCGAAGGAGAAGTCCAAGGAGAAGTCTAAGGAGGAGGAGAAGAGCAAGGCGGAGACGGTGGCGAAGAAGGAGACCGCGCAGACTTCTATCGTGACCACACCGGCAGCGCCGGCGAAACCGGCTGGTGAGCGTTTTGAACCTTGAGAATATTTTGCCTGGGATAATATTTGATAACTCTGCCAGTGGATTCTGCTGGATTCTGAGATTTTCAGATTTTGAGATTCTAATGGATTCTGAGGTTCTGAGAGATTCTGAAAGATTCTGAGATTCTGAGATTCTGAGATTCTGAGGGATTCTGAGATTCTGAGATTCTGAGAATTTTGGATTTTGAGATTTTGAGAGAGCCTGGAAGAGTCTGAGAGATTCCGAGAGATTCCGAGAGATTCCGAGAGATTTTGAGAGATTTTGAGTGATTTTGATATTCTGAGGTTTCGAGAATTTGAGATTTCGAGATTCTGGCTTTCAGAAGTTTTGAAAGTCGTGATTTCGAAAGCATTCTGCGTTTGGACGTGACCGTGTTTTAAAAAATTCAAAATTTGACAAGAAAAAGTGGTTTGTGTGCAAACACGTCAAAACGCAGAATACTGGCAACTTTCGAAACTACGACTTTCGAAACGTCTCTGATGGATTCTGATATTCGAAAATTTCGAGATTCTGGAACTCTGAGATTATGAGATTTTGCAATTCTGAGATTTTCAGATTCTGGCGGATTCTAAGATTCTAAGATTCCGAAAGATTCGGAGATACTCAGATTTTGGGATTTTGAGATCTGAGATAATCAGACTCTGAGATTATGTGATTTCGAGTTTCTCGATAGCCGAGTCTTGTCGGATTCTAGGCCACAAAACCAAAGTTCTCATAATTTTTTTCTATTTCAGGTCTTCAACGTCGCCCAGCCGCTACACCCAAGAAGAAGAACGCGTGTTGCTCGATTCTCTGATTTCTCTTTTTTTGCCTTCTCGGATTTTTCTGGAATAAAGTTGTTTTGAAAATGTTTTTTTTCATTAGAAGAGAAATCATAACATCAATGGTAGATCAAAAAATGAGAGTTGATCTACTAGCAGGGTGGGAGGTAAGAAAACCGGCTGAGGGGAAAATTGGTCAGGTGAGACATTATGCACTCTTCAACAGTTCGGCTACAGTAGTCCCGGTGGTGATCGTCAGCTGAGGTGTGGAGGGAATGAGTGGAGGTGGTGATCTCTCGCGGATCACGATTCCGCCGGGTTGAGTGATCGGGAACAGCGGGATCATGAAGGGAGACAGGTTTTTGCACGCCTGGAAAGTTGGACATTTTGAGATTCTGATGGATTCTGAGGTCTGAGATTCTGAGATTCTTATACTCCCAGATTCGAAAGGTATCTGAGATCCGGAAAATATGATATTTGAGATTCTGATAAACTCTCAGATTATGATGGTTTCTGAGATTCTGAGATTTCGGGATTTTGAAATTCTGAGATTTTGAGGTTCTCAGATTTTGACAATTTCAGGTTCTCAGATTTTCAGTTTCTGATGGATTCTGAAATTCCGAGATTCCGAGAGATTCCGAGAGATTCTGGGAATCTCAGATTCTAAGAGATTTCGAGAGATTTTGAGATATTCCGAGAGATTCCGAGATTCTGATGGATTCTGAGATTCCGAGAGATTCGGAAATTCTCGGATTATGGGAATCTCAGATTTGGGATTTTAAGGTTCTGAGATTTTGACATTCTGATCGATTCTCAGATTATGAGGGTTTCTAAGATTCTAATGTGAGAGGATCTGAGATTCTGAGATTCTCGGATTTTCAGATTTTCAGATGTTCAAATTTTGAGATTCTGATGAATTACACCGAGAATATTGAAGGTTCAGAAATGTAGGTGGGGTTAACTTCTGACGAAAAACTCACCTGCACTCTAGGATACTTCGCATTCGGTCGTCTTCCGCGTGGCACACGGCTCACCGCTAGAATGCTGTCGATGGAGAAGGGGAATGTTGGAAGAGGCTGAAAACGGAGATAAGTTTATTATTAGGCAAAAGAAGATCTCAAAACTTCAAATCGATTGAATCACTTTTCCTATAGTTAGACCTCTTTCGCTGACGATGACAAATTTAAGGTGAACAGTGGTTCAAAGTTTGAGAGGTTATAACAAGGCTCAAAAATGTGATAATGACCTGATTCTTTGTCAGTTATTTTGAAATGTGTCTAGCTATTAGCTTGCCGAATTTCAATGTCTGAGGTTTAGTTTCCACTGAGTTATGCTCGTTTTTTCGAGCTTACAAGGCATCATATTCTTCAACTACCCATTGCGACACTGTAAGACGTGCTAGAGACTTGAAATTTTGGCAGATAATGAACACATCCCTTCTAATCATACCTCGGAAATTTCAAAACTTTCCCACCAACACTTCCAAAGTTATAAGCCCAGGCTCACCTTCGGCTCCATGCCCTCCTCTTTGCTCGGCTCACTTCCATGTCGATTCTGCTCGCGCTTCCTCCATTTCGCTCGTCGATTTTGGAACCATACCTAAAGAAATTGCAAATATCAAAAAATTTCCCCCCTATTGTCTCATCAAAAAAAATGTATTGGTTTCGAGCCCCTTTTTCCGAGCCCTCGGCTTATCTTATTTTTCGATTTTTGGTGTGGCCCACTTTGGGGGGTGAGAGGAGGAGACGAATGAAATCTTGGTTCGAAAGAGAGTGGGTATATCTGATTAAAAGAAGGACGAGAATAGAGTTGCAAGTTTGGGGAATCGAACTGAATTAATGGTTTTGCGAATTGGGAGAAAAATGTTTTTTTTTCTTTCGAGGGGCTCGAGATTTTTAGTGGCAGATTAGGTGTGAGTGAAAAGTGGGTGGATGGGAGAGAAAAATATCACTGAATTTCTGGTTCGAAAAAGTAGCCGAAAGAAAGCTCCGCCCAGGATCTCCGAATCTCAGAATATCAGAATCTCAAATTTTCAGAATCCCCAGAATCTCAGAATCTCAAAATAACATTATCCATCAAATTCTTAGAATCCACCAGAATCTCTGAATCTAAGAATCTGAAATCTCGGAATCTCTGAATCTCGAAATATCAGAATATGAGAATCTGAAAACATCAGGATCCCTCAAAATCTCTCATAATCTCAGAATCTCAGAATCCGTTTGAATCTCAGATTCTCACAATCTCTCAGAATCTGAACTGTGCGGCAGTCTTGCCATGTGTGGGCGGAGCTTAATTAAAATTTTTTTATCAGTCTTGGGACACCTGGGTAGATTTTGTCCTGCGGTTTCCAACATTATAATCAGTTTCCGAATACGATCAAAACTGATGGAGTTATGGCCAATCTAATCAAAAAAAGAGACCCTTCCATTCTTAACTACCGTAATCCATGTCCACTAATAGCAAACAACCAGTTAGTTATTCTTATCTCGCGCCCTCATAAGGGAATTCGAATGCTCTGTTTTTCTTCTCCACCCCATCCACAATCCATCATGTCCCCACTCAGTGGGATGCGTTGGCTGATGGGCCCCTCTCTCCCCCTCTTTTTGGCTGACGAATGACGATGCGCAATGCAATATTTTTTTTGTCTTTCACAAAACAAAACCAATAAGCTGTGTGCTATATGGGCTTCGTGGACTACGGTAGCCAAGCATAACCCAGGGACTTTGAATGTGTTTTGAATCTGGGTCAGTAATTGGGGAAAAATGAATCAGACCAAAAGAGAAATTTTTCAAAACTTGAGCCGTGATTATACTCGATTGGACCGCAATCGTCTCATAACTTCAATTATCAAGTTTTCATCGGAATCTGGTGAAAACGAACCGAGTTATAACCAGTTTTGTATTTACGTGTCGAGACCCCAAAAATCGAAAAATTCCAAACATATTCTTTGATTATACTCATTCTGACCGCAGTGGCTTGCAGATTCTTTTAAAGCATTTTTTATGAGCATCTGATCCAAATGAACCAAATTATGTCCAGTTTTGTATTTTCGTGTCGAGACCAAAAAAGTGAAAATTTCGAAAACTATTGCGATTATACTCATTCTGACCGCAGTGTTTTGCTGATTTTATTAATGCGTTTTTCATAGAGTTTTGTTCAATATTACCCGAGTTATGGACACTTTTGTAATTTCGTGTCGAGACCCAAAAGAAAAAAAATGTCATGATTATACTCATTTTAACCGAATTGATCTCCCAAGTCGATTGGTATAGTTTTCATTAAAATCTGATGAAAACGAATCGAGTTATGATAGTTTTTGTGTATTCGTGTCGAGACCCAAAAAATCTCTAGAATTCTTCAGAACCTTGGAATTCATACTACTAGATATCGGACGACGGTTTTATGAATACACTTTAAAAAACAAAAGTCTCTGAAAGTGCCCAGGAGCTGAGATACAGTGCCGACCGTAATTCTATCTCTTCGGTGATTTTCAGTGCAAAATGGTAAACTTTGAGC
The DNA here is from genome assembly GCA_900536305.3 of Caenorhabditis sp. 40 LS-2015. Taxonomy (NCBI): domain Eukaryota; kingdom Metazoa; phylum Nematoda; class Chromadorea; order Rhabditida; family Rhabditidae; genus Caenorhabditis; species Caenorhabditis tribulationis. Next base: position 151,771 of record LR543283.1, read on the forward strand.
AGTTGAAAAAGTATATTCCAATCATTCGATTTTTCTAAAACTTGGTGAGTGTATTAAGCAACTCTAGATCTTTTTTTTTTTAGTTGACAACTTTTTACGAAAATCACAATCAAGTAAGTTACGGCGCGTTGAAAACCATTGATCCAAAAAAAGTTGGAAGATTTCACCAAGTTTTGATGTCGCGTGACTATAACTCACTTCACAGCCGTTTTCGTAAAACGTTGTCAACAACAAAAATGAAGATCTAGAATTGCTTAATACACTCACCATGTTTTATGGAAGTCGAGTAAATGTAACATAATTTTTTAACTGCTCAAAGTTGACAGTTTTGCACTGAAAATCACCAAAACGCAAATCCTTTGGCCAGCACTGTATACCTTACTTCAACAAAATCCGTGAATAGTCAACCCATTCTTTTATGGGACAACCATCCCTCCATAAAGTACCCCCTAGTACCACCCACCTGCACCCGACTCTCCAACAAGTCCAGCCTCATCGCCAAGGCCTCCCTCATAAACACATCCGGATAGTGCGACGCCTCGAACGCCGACTCGAGCTCTTCCAACTGCCAACCTGAAGCAGAAATTGATGAGGTTCAGAAGTCAAAACCTTGTTCCACCCCACCCGAAAAGTTGGTCCTCGTGCGTCTCCTCTTCGCCGACGCCGGCTCACCACCACCACCACCTTCGTTCTCGTCTCCATCGTCCTCCAGCTCGTCTGGCGACGCCGACGGCTCTCGCGATGAGGTGGACTTGTCGTTGTCGGGAATCGGCGATGTCTCGGAGCCATCGGAGCAATTGAGCAGCACTGGAACAGATTGGCTAGTCTAGCATAGGTCTTAAAACATACCTGAGCTGATTTGGGTCTTCCAAAAGTCACTCCAAATATCGTTGATGATTTTGACAGGCTCCACATCTCCAGTGTCCAGTTCACTGATCATGATTAAAAAGTTTTAAAACGAGCCTGAGCTCAGCGAATATTCTGGCTCAGCGAAAAAAAAAACCATAAGCTCTCCCCTAGGCTCCGCCCACACTTGGCTGCGCCTCAAAACCAATGAGCCCGGGCAAAGGGGGCGGGGCGTCCGCGAGAAGAGAGGAGGAGAGGGGGAGAAGAAAACGAGCAATTAACATAGATATATACTAATATGATGTGATTTCCGTCCCTCTCCTCCCCATGGGACTCGAAGAAGTCAAAATATGATATGAGAGGAAAAGTTTTATTTTGGAGGGAAATTTGGGATATGATGGGACAAAGAAGAAGAGGAAGAAGTCGTTTATCGTTTTGAATAATCTTTTGGGAGAGGGGAGCCCAATTATGAGGGGAAAGGGAATTGCGCAATTGGGAGGGGGACTCTCGTTTAGTGGTGGCCCCTTGTTGCATGAGAGATTGAAATCTGAGATATCTTGAAAAAGTAATGAAAACTTTATACGGATTGGGTAATAACTCTATTATCCATTCGCCCAATCTGTGAGCCTTCGCGCAACAACACCCCGATATTCCACAGTCCGAGAAAAAACGTTTTGGCGCCACAAAATTCCAATTTTTCCTTCCGTCTTCCAGGCAAGGAGAGTGAAAAAATGTATGGATGGAAGACGAAAAATTGAAATTTTGTGACGTCTTTTTGGACTGCGGAATATCGGAGTGTCGTTGCGCGAAGGCTCACAGGTGATAAATATATCAAATTTCCGTAAAAATCATAAAGCATCAACCGTGGTGCCTGCAAATGAGAACCATCAAGCATTTTGTCTCAATGTGTACTAAAACAAAGTTTTTCGAAAAAGCGTTCCAACATTTGTTCGAATAATTTTCTTCGATCAGAATTTACCGTTTTTCCTTGGAATCTCGAATTTTCTCGAACCCAGCCAACTTTTGTCCCATGTGCGAGCTTTCACCACCGTGAATTGCGTATAACATTTTCTCCCCCTCTCTCACAATTCTCTTCGCTTTTTTTGGGGGGGTTTCTTGAGTCCGCACACATTCGAATTTCCTGACTCGGAGTGGTTTCCGCTGATTCAGACTCCGTTGTCAACAAGTGTACCATTGGACACAGTTTTTTTTGAAATACCCAGATGAGTTTTCGATTTTTTAAAAAGTTTTCATCAATCTTAAATTCTGACGTTTCATTCTGAAAACTGAAAAATCACTGTACAAATTCAAAAGGGTATAACTCAAACCAAGTGAGCATTTTGCCAATTTTTATTCCAGAATTTGGATCTGCAAGGTAGATTTCACCTTACCCCCGTTTATGGGAAAAAGTTCGACCTGACCAGCGAACGTATTTCTTGTCAGACGGACCTACCACCCCTATCCATAAACCCGAATGACACATCATCTCATTTCAACACCCTGTCCCAGTGTCAATCATCATTTCAATCCCCCCTCGTCTCTTCGACCCAGTAGATAAATCTTCAGTGAACCTTTTTCCATGTTGCATCTCACTTTCCTCTCCCCTCACGAGAAGACACTGTGCCAGACGGAGAGGATTAGAGAAACGAAGGAAGGGGGCAGGAGTGCGCGAAACCAGGCAAGAAAATTTACATAATTTCTTGATTTCGAATGGTGAGTGAGAGTTGGTTAAAAAATTGATGGACAGCTCATTGGAGAGTTGCTCTTGGGTGTCGTCGACGAATTGGGCAGCAGGCGCAAATGACAGTGATTAAGTGATTCAGAAGCACACACCGGGGGTACGGTAGCTAGATGGACACATTCTAGTATATGGTGGGTATGGCTGGAAAAAAGTGGATCTGAAAAGCGTGGTGAGAAATTTTCAGCTCTTGGTGGCTTTTAGAAGTCGAGAAATGAGCCTTTGAAGTTTGCAATAATGGTTGGGTTTATTATTGGACCCTACAGTAATATGAGCGGGGTTTGGAGCAATTACGAAATCAGTGAATCTGCAAGAAAAAAAACGCGATGCATATTTTAAGCCAAAATTCATCGGAAAATATCGAAAACTAACAGAAAATTTGAAAAAACAAATTTTTCTCATCTTTTTAAATGTTCATAACTTTTCTTTTTTCGAGATCTTCAAATAATTTTTTTACGAATCGATCTGCAATTTTAAGGGCTACAAATGTGTTGTTTCATATTTTTGATCCAGCTTAAAAGATTCGGAAAATGCGCTCTAATGACAACTACACCTGAAAATTCGACAATAAAAATTCGAATTAATATAACTGTGTGCATTTGTGAAGTGTTCAGAGTGATTTTTATACGAATCGATGTGAAATTATAAGAGCTACGACATGATGTAAAAGTCGTACGAAAATTTTAAAAATTGACAGAGTTATGAAGAATATGCAAAAAATTAAAATTTTGAAAACACATTTTTTCTAAATTTTCAAACTTCTATAACTTTGTTGATTTTTGGCTGGTTTCAATGATTTTTATGTGAATCGCTGTGAAATTTCAAGAGCTACAAGGTTAATAATTGTTTTTTTTTCAGTTTCTAAAAATGTTGACTCAGAAAATGCGCTCTATTTATGTCCACATAGCCATACTTGGCCATGCTCTCAAAAAATAGTGCCAAAATGCATTATGAGGATTACGGTAGATGCCCAGAGTGTCAAAATTGTCTAAATGTGTTGTGTGTTGTCTATGTTCTTTTCTTCACTATTTGTTGAAAATTTTCTCTCCGGAAATTCCTTCTTTCCCATATCTCCTTCGACAGAGCTCAAAAATGAGCCATTTGGGAATTGAGACTAGTGTTTAGTGCTCCGAGAAGATGGGGGATGAGTTATATGTAATAATAATGGTGTCTCCCCCCTTTTTCTCGGAGAGAGGAAATGGAAGAGAAGATATCAAGTTTTAGATTTTTGAAAAACGATGGAAGACGGAGGCTATCAAAATATTATCGTGGCGAAGAATCTCGAAATTTTTACATTTAGTGGCAGTGTGGGGTTTTTGACGATCTTCGAAATTTTTTTCGAAAAATTTGTCAAAAAAAATTTTTTCTAAAATTTTCCGAAATTTTTCGACAAATTTTTCGAAAAAAAAAACGAGACTTCAAGAAAATAACGAATGCGCTTTTAAATTTACAGTACTGCCAACGACACTCCGAAATAACGCCCTGTACTCAATTTCACGGAAAGGCGAAAATTTTTTCGAAAAAGAGCACTGCTTAGGGTTTCTGAAAATTTTTTGAACAAAAACTTTATCTTCCAATAATTTTCTTTACTACTCATTCCAGACGCTCTTATTATGAAAATGCAAATTTCCTCGTCCATTGCTCACCATAATAATAATTATTGTTATTATTGACTCTGATCCCATCCATTCGAGAACATTCCATTTGATGAGCCCAACGGCATCGCAGCGGCTCCAAAATCTTCAATTACAATGCAAATTTTTTGAGGGGCTCTCCACCCGAAATTGTTCTCATTTCCAAATTCTTCCGACAATAAATATATGGAGCGTCTCCAAGGAGGAGGAGGACTAATTTGAAAGCGCGCGCGCGAAATTTGAGATGGAGAGTCAATTTGTTTTCGGCGAAAATGTAATTGGGATATAGGGGATTGAAAATTTTTGGGACATTTGGAATACGGCACAGAGAGTCTATATTAGACTTGAATTGAAATTCGGAAAGCTAAAAATCGAGATAGTACGCCCTAGAAGGAGGCGTTAGAGAAACGAGGGGAAGGCCAATCTTTGAAGCGCTCTATCTCAACAACGATTAGAGCTATTGCAAAACTATAAACTGGTAAATCGTGTAAAATTAAATTTTACAAATTTTACTAGTTTGCAGCTTTTTGATATCTTTTTTAGTTTTTGAGATATAGCACTTTGAATACGCTAGACCCCCTTTAGGGCGGGTAACAAGGTTTTAGAACGCTGTATCTCAAGCACGAATAAAGCTATAAAAAATTGTTAACTACGAAGTTGTGTAAAATTCAATTTTACGTATTTTTGTAGTTAAACACTTTTTGATAGCTCTTAGTTTTTGAGATACAGCCTTTAGAAGCGTGCCACAAGAGAGTGCGAGAGCGTCTCGCTTCTCTGCGTCTCTTATTCATTTGTCTTTCATTTTTCTAGTTTCGGAAAGATGTGTCATGATGTAATAATTGTAAACCATGTAATACAGTTAGTTAATACATATAATACAGATAATACAGATATCGTATTTCCCTTATTGAACCGGCACCCCTCTCTCTCTCTCCCATCATTTTGACCAAATTTATCTCGGTTCCTATACTAGCTATCAAAAAGTAATCAACTAACAAATTGCTTATGATAAACAGAGAAACATTTTGCTAGTTGACCACTTTTTCATAACTGTCACAGGAACCGAGATAAGTTAGGTCAAAGTGACGGGAAGGGTAGTCACCGGTGAGATAGTGTGGCCAAGAAATAGGCGGCAGAGAAGCGAGAGTATCTTCTCTGCGTCTCTCACCCATTTTTTGAGCCATCAAATTTCAATTTGACACAAATCTTTGCCTATTGCATCCCGGCTCCCCTCTCTGCTCTCCCCCATCAATCCGCACATCCTCTGGGGCACCGCCTGATTGATGGGCGAAACGAATTGAAATGCGTTGACACAGCATCAATGAACAGGAACATTTATGCTAATTACTAGAATTAATTGACTGTGGGTTTTTTGAAATATAGGTCTGTTCGTCCCTGTTGCAACAAGGAGGACTCCTTGGGAATCGGGGTCTGCACCCTACGCAAAAATGCAGAAATTTTGGGTCAGGACCCGGGCATCAGATTTGAGGCCATGCTTTTTTAGATCGACCATAATAGTTTATTTCAGAATTTCAACACAATATTCAAGACGATTCAGAAGACTCTCCATGGCATCCACCTAGAGCTCCGTTCGTTGCTCGGCTGAAAACAATCTTTTAGACTTCTTCAAGGCGCGAAGGCTCACTCACCCACACACTTCTCCGGTGTGCCCGCCCACCGGCCGCCGGACATGCACTGATAGATTTTCAGAGGTTGACGGGCGGTCTCGAAGGCGTAATACTTCTTGCACATGTGAACGATGCGTTCGCCGACCGCGTAGGTCGTCTTGATGTCCGAGGTTGATGGACGGGTGGTGGAGGTCAGGTCGAGGTTGGGGTACGAGCAGTTGGCGGGTGGTGGAGAGGAGGTGGAAGAGAAGGACTGGGTCGTGGAAGTGGTGGCCTTCTAAAAATGAGATGGATGGGTTGGGAGAGGTCTCTGACCCTCAAGATTTTGACCTGTCCTATAACATTTCATAGCAATTGGCTTGGAGAGGTTTAGACCTCGCCAATCGCCAAACTTTCGACCACAGGGTCGTCACAGAGGCAACCACAGGGGACAACCACAGAGGCAAAATTCATAGTCAGTAACCAAACCCCATCTTGGATCGGTGGTTGGAACAACTTCGCCCCTTGACCCATCCTTGGTCGTGATCCCATTAAGCCCAAAACTACTCACACATCCTTGTGCATCCGTGGTCGTCTCGGTTCTCGTCTTATTAGTCGACGGATTGTAGATCAACTGACGGAGGACAGTCGTACAGTTCGGATAGGCGGTCAGGGTCTCGGAAAGGATCTGTAGAAATATGAAGTCGGGGTCTCGGTCTTGGGTTCAACTCACAATCTCGCCGTTTGGCAAAATTTGAGTCGTCTTGCTTTCCGGGAATGTGAACGGAGCCTCGGTTGTGGTGGTGGTGGTGGTGGTCATAGGAGAAGTTCCACTGGCTGGTGAGCCTGTTGATGTAGCCTTCTAGAAAAACACATCACGTCATTTGAAACCATGACTTCTGAATCCGTAGTAAGAAGTGACAATTTCCTATTGATCTGTCTAACTCTCATTCCAATCAATATACTGGTTTTGGAAATACCGATCTTTAAACTCACACATCCTTGCGCATCCGTGGTCGTCTCTGTCCTTGTCTTATTAGTTGAGGGATTGTAGATCAACTGCATGAGAACCGTGGTGCAGTTCTTATAAGCGATTAGGGACTCGGAGAGGATCTGAAACCCGGGTTAACCTTTGAAGGAAATCACTAGTTTCAGGGGCTCACGATTTCTCCATTGGGCAAAGTTCTCGTGGTGCCACCTGTCGGCCAGTTGAACGTGGTGGTTGCAGCAGAGGGGGATGGTGTGATGGATCCTCCAGACATGGGTGTTGTGGTGTGAGAGGACGAGGATGTGGCTTTCTGGAATAGGCACCCTTTGAGACTTAGTGACTTCGGAATTCGTCAAAATTCAATTTCTAAGGACCGCAGTCGATCATTGGATCTTTGAAGTTCCGTGGCTTCCGAAATTCAAATTTTCAAAAAATTCAAAAACGGATTATACTCTTCTTCAAATTTCCTATAGATCCGTATAATTTCCATCAAAATCAGTATGCCGGTTCTGGAGATAGAGCTAGATAATAGTGCAATCTGTGACTGCTGGGTACCCATCAAGGTTCAATGGCTTTAAAATCTGTCGAAACTCAAATTTTCGAAAAATTGGAAATCGGATTATACTCTCCTTTAAATTTGCTGTCGATTTGTATAAGTTTCACCGCGTTTGGTCAATTGATTTCGGAGATAGACCTGGTCGAATATTGAAATCGCAAAAAACGGACTTCAGAATGTTCAGAAGGTCCAGAACCCGCCGGAATTCAAGGTTTTTAGAAAATTCAAAAGTTAATCATACTTTTCTGTACATACATCCTTTCAATCTGTTTGGGGCTAAGCTGAGCAATCAAAAATCTCGAGAATCCGGTCACCCAGTTATAGGGATTTCAAAATCCACCGAAATTCTAATTTTTTTGAAAAATCAAAATATCAACATTTCGATCTGTATAGCTTTCATTGAAATCAATAGAAGAAGCCGTCAAGGTTAGTATTTTTTGAAAATTCAAAAATTCATCAATCTCTCCACAAAATTTCCTATCGATCTATCTATCTTTCATTCGAATCGATTCACTGGTTTTTGAGATACAATAGCTCAAAAAAAGTGACTCACACATCCCTGCGCATCCGTGGTCGTCTCTGTCCTCGTCTTATTAGTTGAGGGATTGTAGATCAACTGCATGAGGACCGTGGTGCAATTCTTATAAGCGATTAGGGACTCGGAGAGGATCTGAAGACCCATCCATTCTTTCAAGAGGTTTTCTACGCCTTGAAACTCACGATTTCCCCACTGGGCAGCACCCGAGTGGTTCCACCAGTCGGCCAGTTGTAGGTGGTGGTTTTAGCCGATGGCATTGGAGTGGTAGCCAATGACGATGACGATGAAGAGGCCTTCTGAACTTTTGAAGGCTGATGTGAAACCCCAAAAGAGACACTTACACATCCCTGAGCATCGGTGGTGGTCTCAGTTCGGGTTTTGTTCGTTGAGGGATTGTAGATCAACTGCATGAGAACAGTAGTGCAGTTTTTGTAGGCGATTAGGGATTCCGAGAGGATCTGAAAAGGAGTGTCAAGAATCAACGGGGTCGACTTACGATCTCTCCAGATGGAAGGACGCGTGTGGTGCCGCCAGTTGGCCAGTTGAAGGTTGTGGTAGCCACAGTAGTACTCGGTGTGGAGGGGATGGGTGTAGTGGAAGATATAGAAGAGGAAGCCTTCTGGAAGAAAAAAAGGTGGTGTTGTAGGATCCTAGGCCGCAACTTGACGTATCTCGCATTGGGTTTACAGAGGTTTCACTTGTCGTCAAAATTGGAATTTTTTGAAAACTCGAATAGTCATCAGGATCTTCTCAAAGTTTCCTATCGATCTATCTAACTTTCATTCGAATCGATCCACTGGTTTCAGAGATACAGATCTTCAAACTTACACATCCTTCGGCATCCGTGGTCGTCTCTGTCCTGGTCTTATTAGTGGAGGGATTGTAGATCAACTGCATGAGAACAGTGGTGCAGTTCTTATAAGCAATTAGGGACTCGGAGAGGATCTAAAACCCGGGCAGCCTTTAATGGAAATCAAGAAGTTGGGCTCACGATTTCTCCATTGGGCAAAGTTCTCGTAGTGCCACCGGTCGGCCAGTTGAACGTGGTGGTCTCGGCGGTGGCTGATGGAGTGGGCGTGGTCATGGGGGAGGTTGATGCTGGTAGGGGTGTAGAGGAGGTTTTCTTCTAGAATCGCGAAGTCCAGTATTCGACAAGAATGCCCGGCGTTCCCTAGAACCTCAAAGACCTTACGATCGACTTGGTCGAGGTCGGACCGTTGGATCTTTGAAGTTCTGTGGCTTTCACAATTCGGATTTTCAAAAACCGATTAGATTATACTCTCCTCCAAATTTTCTATTGATCAGTATAAACCTCATTAGAATTGGTCTAGTTATAGACCACAGAAAAGTGACTCACACATCCTTCAGCATCCGTGGTCGTCTCTGTCCTTGTCTTATTAGTTGAGGGATTGTAGATCAACTGCATGAGAACCGTGGTGCAGTTCTTATAGGCGATTAGCGACTCGGAGAGGATCTGAATATTGGGGTTTACTTTTAAATTTAGTGGTTAATAGTGTCCAGGTTGACGTCATAGAGGTCAACAAGATCGTGAACAATCGAGTCGACCGGGTCGACCTTGAATACTAGTAGTCAGATGCTTACAATTTCTCCACTCGGCAGCACCCGAGTGGTTCCACCAGTTGGCCAGTTGTAGGTGGTCGTCGATTCCGGGGTGGTTAGCGGCGAGGTGGAGCTCTGAGCGAGGTTTTTATGATTGTACGAGGTTGAAGGGCTCTAGCTCAATGATACATAACCAGGATCAAAGACCAGGGAAGACCAGCAGGGCCCAAATGGAAAGAATAATAAAGGGGAGGGGGGGACTCACACATGCGCTCAAGTTCACTGTCACATTTCGAATCGTCGTTCCATTGATGAAGAAGACGAGCTCTTGGGTACGTTCCGTACAGTTCGGGAACACTTGGACGGTGGTGTTACGGAACTGAATGAGGTTTGGGAGGGTTACAAAAGGGGAGCGGGGGAAGGTACACATGCAAAACGAAAAAAAAACCAAGGAAGGAAGGAGAAATTTCGAACTCACGTAGACCCCATCGATGTTGGTGGTGGTTCCGCGCGTCGTGGTGCCTGAAGAATCTCAGGTTGATGAGCGGGACTTCTCAAATTTGGATGTCTAGACCCATTGCTCACCTCTAGTTGAATCAGCTTCAGAAGTCGTCGAAGGAGTGGTGGTGGATGAAGATGTCGTTGAGCCAGATGTCGAGCCAGATGAAGTAGATTCCGACACTGTCGATGCAGAAGCTGTCGATCCAGAAGCTGTCGATCCAGAAGTTGTTGTGTTATCCGAAATCCCAGCGGTTGTTGGTGTAGGTGTCATCGATCCAGTTGAAGAGCTCACAGATGACGTCAATCCAGAAGCTGTCGAGCCGGAAGTTGTAGAGTCTGATGACGTCGACCCAGCGACTGTTGAACTAGGCGAGGTCGACCCAGTCCACCCGGAAGTTGTAGAGTTCGATGACGTCGACCCAGTGACTGTCGATTCAGATGAGGTCGACCAGGTCCACCCAGTACTTGTAGAACCCATTGTCGTCGAATCTGAAGAATTCGATGATGCCGATCCTGTTACTGTCGACCCAGACACCGTGGAACGAGATGAAGTAGCATCCGAAGCAGTCGATCCAGTAGCTGTTGTGCTAGATGAAGTCGATTCTGAAGCTGTCGATTCAGATGTCGTGGTACCAGAGGAAGTAGCATCCGTCGCTGTCGATCCAGTGGCTGTTGAGCCAGATGTCGTAGAATTCAACGCCGTTGTCTCTTCGGTTGCCTCGCTGGTCGACCTCGTTGTAGTGTTTCCGGTAGTAGTCGATGTGGAACTAGTCGATGTCGTCGTGTTGGTAGTTTCCGAAGAGCTAGAAGAGTCGTCAGGAGGCGTCGTTATGCCTTCGGAAGTCTTGGTTGGGGTCGTGGATTCTGTGGCCCCAGTTCCAGTGCTCGCAGCTATGGTGGTCGATGGAGTGTCCGTGAGGTTAGTGGTGCTAGAGGAGGTTGTCGTCGAATTGATGGTGGTGATCGAGTCTGTAGACGTGCTCATGGTAGAGGTCTTGTCTTCTGAAAACAAGATGGGGTTTTCATGATTCTAGAAAACCTCACTTACCCTCTGGCGTCGTCAACCCAGTGGAGGTAGCCGTGGATGTTGAGACAGTGGAATTTGTGGGCACCACAGTTGTTGAAGCGGATGACGTGGTTTCCGAAGTTGTAGAGGTGGATGAGGTGGTGGTGAGAGAACAGTTGGTCCAGGGTGGACTAGGATCACTACACGCCCCTTCCGTACAGAACAGGAGGTTTACCAGATATTTCCACTTGTTGAACTTATCCACAGTTTCAAAAGTTAGCCATGGTTCGGTTGCGTTGAGGGTTTGTAGAGCAATGTCCGTGCAGCACGTGCCATTGTAGATGAAGGTAGTCGAAGGATACATTGTAGTGTTATAATCGAATGGGTCGCTTAGCCAGGAGCAGGTTGAAGGCGGCATTGTCGTGGTTGTTGAAGACGCTGAAAATCTCCAGAATATTTTGAGCGTTCAAAATTTCAATTCGGTGGCCTGGAACTCATCCAGAACCCTTTAGCCACATAAACCCACACCTCAGGATGATGATCTAGCCCTCCGACCCATAAACCCAACAGCCCAGGTGGCTGAACTAGAACTCAGACCCATGAACCCCTTTACCTGTACTAGTGGAACTCGTCAACACACATCCACATGCAGCCAACTCGGGTTCATACCCGTCTGTACTATTAAACAATGTCCATTTGGCATCATACTTGACTGTCAAGCACTCAGTGATTTCTTTCGTACAACAGGCCGTGCCGTTCAATGCGCCACAATTGAGAGAAGTCGTGGTGGTTGTTGTGGGGACTGTCGTCGTGCTTTCTGTGGTTGTGGTTGATGGCGTGGTGATGGATTCTGGAAATGGAAAACTCAAGACCAGTTTAGTGGCCTAGGAGTCTCCCGAACTGTCCATAGACTTCCTTGCATGATCTGAGACCCAAACGTCACATTGCAAAACTGTAATTTTCTTGAGCACCCCAGAAATCACACCAATCAGAATGTGGGTCTAGAAAACCCAAAAGGTCCATAGGGCAACCAAACCAGTATTGGTAAATCTATCAGGAACTTGATATGGTTCGCAGTGGTCCTCAATTTTCAGTGTGCTAGAAGCTCGATCTTTTGCTCTCGCTCTCTCACCGTCTGGTCTCGTAGAATAAAACAAACGGAAGTCATAAAAAAATGAAGTGTCTCAATCCGGAGAACAATATGTGTTCCCTGGCAACAAGGGTCATGTGATTCGGGGTCCGTGAGACGGATAGCGTCATACTAGACACAAACGGGAACGATCGAGCGATTTCCTCGAACCCTGATGAGCCCTAAACGTTCTACAGTAAGAACCACAATGAAGACACGTAGAATGTGAGGATGATCTACGATGAGAGCTGAGTAACTACTTTGATAGCCTAACAATCCAAACGATACCAAGATGATCATGGTACTATTAGGCAAACGGGAGAAAGCGCAACCGCGCCCGGCCGTACTAGGCCCCCCGCGAAGTTTGAAACGCCCGCGAAATTTGAATTCAAAAGTTATTTTCAGGCAAATTTCGGTTAATTTCTTCGATACATTTTTAAAACGAAAAAGAAACTTTTTTGATGACTTATTAAGAAAAACGCCGGAAAATAAATCGAAATTTGCCTGAAAATAACTTTTGAATTCAAATTTCGCGGGCGTTTCAAACTTTGCGGGGGGCCTAGTACGGCCGGGCGCGGTAGCGTTTACCGCCGTTTGCCTAATACCATAATGGGCTGAGCCTGAACCTCTTCAGCCTGAGCCTAAACCTCTATGCTACCCTGGGCCTAATCCTCTATGATAGCCCGAGGCTAAGCCTCTATGATAGCTCGAGCCTGACCCTCTAGGATAGCCTGAGCATGAAACTACCTGAAGTCGAATCCACACTAGTTGTCGATGTCGATAGACACAGACCTTGGTCTCTCAACTCGTCATCATAATCGCTTGAAGAACCGAACCAGAACCAGTTCCGGTTCCAATTCTTATGGTTCTCATTCATATACGCCACAGCCTCTACATTGCAGCAATCGGCAGCCAGGTAATAGCAGTTTAGTGTGGTGGACTGGCATTCAGTAGCGCTGAATAGCACCAAAAGGCAAAAGAGGAAAAGGATCCGCATAGCGGGGTTATTATGAAGAATGAAAAATGGGAATAGGAATATTCCCCGATACATGTTTTCGAATATGTTTTGCGGTGTTGCCAGGCGACGATTCATCATTGCCCACGTGGAGCCACCCCGACCGATCATATGTATGTTGGTCCGATTGGATAAAGAATGGGTCTCGCCACGAAAATACATGTATTCATAATTTTGTTCAATGTGACCAGAATCGGATGAAAACCATTCGAATCAGAAAATCAAAAACTACGAATGAGCAATAGTTGCAAGACCTACTCGATATGGCTGTCGTCGTCCCATCACAGAAGCCCTTGGCCCGCAACTGGTCTTCTATTGCTGCTCCGAACAACAGCCAGACCTCTCTCCAGAGCAATTTGTTCGCGTCGAGGTATGCCACAGACGCGGCACTACAGCAGGATGGGTCAAGCTGGCCGCAGTTTAGGGATGCTGAGGCCTGACAGTTTGTGGAGATCACGAACCATAATAGCAAGGAAAGGGAGAGCAAGAGCATCGAATGGGGTTCTTGTTGTGGTGGATTTAGAGGAGAACAGAAAAATGTATAGTTTTAGACTCATAGAAAGATTCGCTTCAGCTCGTTGAACTTTTGATTGAAAGGGAGGGTGACTTGAGTCACCAGGTTAAATATGATGGAATGAAAAGATCAAGGCGGTCAGAGTGAATATAACCACGAGGGTTTTGCAGTTTATGATACTTGGGTCTCGACACGAAATTATAAGGTTCGGCTAAACCTAGCCACAAGGTGCCAAATACCCCAGACCAGGATACTACTTTTACATACGCACCTGTAGTATTCACATCGCACAAATTATTGCTGGAGAGTGTTTTCAACAATTCCTCTTTCGATTCGCCCGAAGACTGGAGCCAGGTTGAATGCTCTTTGTTGAGGAACTTTAGCGCAGCTTCATTACAGCATGTCCCACGACCCCAAGGCTCCGCGAGCCACGAGCAGTTCAAGGGAGCACAGGGTACCAAAAAGATAGCCACGAAAATTAACAGAGCGAGTCTCATGAGCGGAAACTTTCAAAACTATGTAAAATAGAAGAACTAAAAAGAGAGGGTCCCCCCATTTCTCATGGCAACCATGTCAAGGCTCACTGGTTTATGGCCACAATATTGAACGTCATTTCGAATGTTGGCTGCTGTTTTCATGAACCCCATTCGCTGTCAGTCAGAGTATCCTGACTTTTGGATCTGCAGAGCTATTTTTAGCTCCACTCACCTAGCAGATCTGGGTCCACAGTGGTGTTCATCGGAATACAGAGGTTATTCTCGTCGAGACTTTTCTGATAGAGAATGTCTCTCGCCGCGACTAATGTTGGCCATATGGAGAAGTGAGAGTTCAAATAGGCAATCGCTTCAGAGTTGCAACACTCGGCGGAGAGCCAATAGCATTCGAGATCCGATGCTGACGTAGGGAGGCAATATAGGAGAAGTAAAACTTGTCGGATCATTTTAGAGAGTGAAGCTAATAGCAAGAAGATCCGTGAGGATTGACAGGATTCGGAAACAATGACGCACATGTTGTCGAGGAAACGGAGAAGTCCGAATTTTTTTTTCTGGTTCCGATTCGCGGGGCGTCATACATCAAGCATCGGGATCAAGAGATCAACAAAGTTCTAACGGGCCCAATATTTCGAAAATTTTTCAGATGATCCCCCGAGTTTCAAAAGGCTCTCACAAGCTACAAAGGGGTCAGTGTGTGTGTTTCGCAAAAAAATTTCAAAAAAGATTCGAGAATTTTTGTTTGAAACTGTTGCGAAAAGTTGCTCGAAAATTTTTTCTTGAGTTTTTTTTTTCGAAAAATTTTTCGAATTTTCATATTTTCAAAAAAAAACTTGTTTTCGAAAGTTGTCAAAAATCACAAACTGAAAAGGGCCCCATAATAGGGTCGTTGGTTTCATTGTCCCATAAGGTATCGCAAAGGTTCCAAGTGGCTGTCCATAATCTCATAGTCAGATG
The DNA here is from genome assembly GCA_900536305.3 of Caenorhabditis sp. 40 LS-2015. NCBI lineage: Eukaryota > Metazoa > Nematoda > Chromadorea > Rhabditida > Rhabditidae > Caenorhabditis > Caenorhabditis tribulationis. The sequence goes on from LR543283.1 coordinate 166,851, forward strand.
GTGGCTCCACGGACAGACCTAGTGCCTACAATCTACAAAAAACTTACCCGCAATGGTTGTGGATTCATCAGTTTCCGTGCTAGTCGAGATGGACTCCGTGGAACTGGACGTAATAGTGGTGGTTGGAGTAGGAGTAGTAGTAGACGTGGAACTCGACGAGCAGAGCCACACCTCGTACAACTTTGTTAGGAAGATGACCTTGGTAGTGTTGGTTCTCCATCCGGGATATTGACCGTCCAAATACCCCACCGCCGCAGAATTACAACATTGACCAGTGTACATGTAATCGCCGGATCGGTAGGGCTCGTTCAGCCAGCCACAATCGAAATCACTAGTGGTGGTGGAGGTGGTCTCCTGGCCATATAAGATGGGGAGAGTGGTGGTAAGGACCACCAGAAAGAAGAGGTGAGATTTCATGGGGTTGACGGGAGTATAAGAATGAGACTAACAAACAGCGGGGGATCTATTAGAATTCAATGAAGCTTGACTGGCGTGTTATTGCTAGGAGACCCGAAGCACATGATTCTACGGAAGAAAAAACCAAGAAGACACATAATGGAGCAATGACGAGGTTGATGTGTGTAGGCTACGGAGTAGGCTATTGGGCTCACAGGTGTCAACTTTAAATCGGGAGTTGGTCGGCTTGAGCTCGCTCTTCAGTCGGCTACTGAGCAGCGACCCAAAGCCGACCAACTTTCGACCTTGGGACAGCACTAAAGTTGAGGGCAAATTCTGACCCAAAGCCGACTAACATCCGTCCAAAAGCCGAACCCTCCTAAGCCTCCGACCCGAACCCCACCAAGGTCCGACCTAAAGCCTAACCCCCCTTCACTTCTGACCTGAACCCGACCAAGGTCCGGTCAAAAACCGAACCCCCCTAAACTTCCGATCCAAGGCTGACTAACCTCTGACCAAACGCCGAACCCCCTCAACTTCCGGCCTGAACCTGACCAAAGTCCGACCTAATGTCCGGTCAAAAACCGAAAAGCCGAATCCCTAAGCTCTCCAAAAGGTTCCCTACCAGTTGCATCAGTCGTCGAGGACTCCATTTCAGTGCTTGTAGAAATTGCTGTTGTAGTCGACCCCGTGGAACTTGCGGTGGAGGTTAAGCGAGGACAGATTCCATTGGTCCTCAATTCCGTGATCTCGGATAAATGGTCGATTGAGGTGCCACTTTTCCAAGAGTCGTTGTAAGCCGCGTTGAGATACTCCACAGATTCCATGTTGCAGCAAGTGCCACTATACAATAAGAGGATTGCAGAATCGAGCCAGTAACAATTGAAGGGGTCAGTTGTCGTGGAGGGTACCACTGTGGTCGTGGTCGACGACGAGCTCGAGCACAATCCTTCGCTGTACAACTCGATCAAGTACTTATTTACGTTGTTTTTTTCGCTTCTCCACCCGGGGTGCTCCTCGTCCATATAATCCACGGCTTCAGTGTTGCAACATTGACCAGAATACCAGGAAAAAGTTATACTGTTGCTCAGATACCCACAGTCCAGAACAGTTGTTAAAGTGGTCTCAGTAGTGTCTTGAGAGTTCGATGGGGTTGGGATGGTGGTACCAGCCACCATCAAAAAGAGAAAGAGTCTCATTGGGGTTTAGAGCCTTGACGCGTGGTATGAAGGAGTTTGAAGGGGAGGGAAAATGAGAATGAAGATGAGGCCGAAGCTTGTGGGGGACAGCATTGCTAGGGATTGCTAGGAAACCCGAAGCGAGGCACATGATTGAGAAAATCGGGAAGACACATAATAGACGAGGTTGATGTGTAGAGGCTAGGATGTAGGCTGTTTGGATTCTAGCATAAGGAGGACATGTTAGAAACAACCAAAAGTTTAAGAAGGCGAAGAATTTTAGAAGCCAAATGGGACTTTTCAAAAGTTCTTCGAGGGCTTTCCATTGGTTCCCTACCATCAGTCATTGTTAGAAGTCAAAATTTCTGGGAATCGATCCTGAGGACTTGAAAACATGGCTTTCAACATTTCAGAGCTTTCGAAAATTGGTTCAGGATTTTTGAGTATTGACTTTGCGAACTTGAAAACGTTTTGGGGAGTGTATTGAGCAACTCGAGGTTTCCATTTTTGTAGTTGACAACGTTTTCGAATTTGACTGCGAAGTCAGATAGAGCGCGTCCGACCTAGTTCACTGTTTTCGTCTGTATCTCAAAAACCAGCAAAGCTATCAAAAAACTTTTAACTACATAATTGCTCAGCATAAAATTTTACACATTTTTGTAGTTTTCAACTTTTCTATATCTCCCTCATTTTTTGAGTTATGTGCCTTTAAAATCGAGACCTTGACTAGACCTTAGGGAATGAGAGGTGCAGAGCAGCGAGAGGATTTGTTACGTTCATATCTATTGAGCGGTTTGAGGTATCAAAAATGTGACAACTGCGAAATTGCTCAGCATAAAATTTTACACAGTTTTGTAGTTAACAACTTTTTTATAGCTCTGTTAGTTTTTGAGTTATGCGCCTTTAAAGTCGAGACTAGAGAGTGAGAGACGCAGAGAACCGAGACTGCCTGCGTCTCTATGTCTCTCGAGGTTTAGTTGAACCTACCAATCTCCGTTGTACTTTTTGCCTCCGTAGTACTAGTGGTCACACCACAAACTCCACTCTCCCACAATGGGCTAATATATTGAGTACGGTGTTTGTTCTCTTTCCTCCATGCAGGTCCAAACTTCTCGTCGAGAAACGCCACCGACTCCGGATTACAGCATTCATGTTTATAACCCGCCCAGTACCAATTCTCGTCGAGCCAGTAACAGTTGAAAGGGGTGGTAGAGGGATTGTTGGATTGACAAAGGATAACAGGGAAAAGGAGAGGCCATATCGCTACCGATGGTGGGAGCATTTTAAGGGTCTGCTTGTCGGAATAAAAAGGGAAAGTCACGATTGCCTTATATGACATGAAACGATGAGAGACATTGCTAGGCAACCTGAATCCAAAAGAACATCACTTGGGAGACATTGACGATTTGGTCAATTGGATTCATGTAATGAAATTTCAAGATCTGAACTTTTGGCCACACAGTACTTTCACTTGATATATCTCAAAAACGAATTTAGCTATCAAAAAAGTGTCAACTGCAAAATTGCTCAGCATAAAATTTTACACACTTTTGTAGTTATCAACTTTTTCCTACCTTCTTTAGTTTTTGAGTTATGCGCTTTTAAAATCAAGACCTCGACTGGAGCATAGAGAAGGAGAGGCGCAGAGAAGCAAAAGGATTTGTTTCGCTCATATCCCTTGAGCAGTTTGAGGTATCAAAAACGTGTCAACTGCAAAATTGCTCAGCATAAGATTCTACACGTTTTTGCAGTTTTCGATGGTTTTCCAGCTCTGTTGGTTTTTGAGTTATGCGCCTTTAAAGTAGAGGCTAACAATTGAGAGGCGCGGAGAAGTGGAAGGTCTGCTTCTCTGCGTCTCTCAAATTTAAGCGCCTATATTTTTTAAACCGTTAAAGATATCAAAAACGTGTTAACTACAAAATTGCTCAGCATAAGATTCTACACATTTTTGTATTTAGCAACTTTTTCATGGCTCTGTTAGTTTTTGAGATATGCGCCTTTAAAGTCAAGACCTCGACTAGAGCCTGAGCCATAAAAACCGTGTTAAAAAATTTCCATTTCATTGACATATAAATCAGGCATAAACCCATTTCCCATCGTAGCCTTTGTAGGCGCAAGAGAGTCTATCATACTCGTCGGTGCTTCCCTCCATGTGCCACAGTTTGGAGGAAGAGTCGCAAATCACGGCTTTGGTCACCATTTCGGGGTTTGTGGCCAGCTGAAAAAAGCGTACTTTCATTATGGCCGGGTCCAACCTGGGTCAGGTCAGGTGCTCACATGATCATGTGTTTCCGAGCCCTTCTTTTGTCCAGCGATTCCGACTTCGCTATGCCTAAAACTATTCGTTTGACAGGTGATAGCAATCGTCTCGTTGCATGTAAACTGGTCCACTGTAACATTTACGTTCCTGGTTGAGACGGGTAGCGGGTACGAGCAACAGTGTCCTGGAAATCGGAGATTTTAAGGATTAGCAATGAGCCAAAGCGCAATCCTAGGCGCAAAGGTGTTCGCGCCTTCTCGAGATCAAATTCGACTCGAAATTGAGAGGTTGGATTTTGGATGTACAAACCTTCGGCGTGAGCACTGTAGAAGGCGGCCACCAAAAGCACAGCAGTCGTGAAGATGAGTCGATTCATTTTTCGTATGGAAAACTGTCCAAAAGGAAACGGAACGGTGGTTTTATATGGAGCCGAAACAATAAAAACACGGGCAATAAGAATGGAACAACAGATTTCATTGTCCCGAAATATCTTTATTGTTCTTTTATTGTCGATTCGAAAAAATCGCATAAAACAGTGTGTTTTCTTTTCGAAAAAAAAATTTCGAACAATTCCGAGAAAAAATTTTTTCGAAAAAAATTTTTTTTTTTTGAAAAATTTTCGAAAGATCGTTCGAAAATTTTCCGACATTCCATGAAATTGAGCGCAGTTCGTTATTTCGGAGTGTTGTAGTCTGCTTGGCAGTACTTTGAACTTGAAGGCGTATTAGAAATTTTTCGAACAAAAATTTTCGAAAAAAAGTTTGACATATTTTTTGAAAAATTTTCGAGAAATTTTCGAATAATTTCCCAAATGTCATCAAAAATCTGCACAAAAACTACAGAAATCTAGCTCCGCCCACTGTCAACTCTGTCAAATGTTGTTAGGTCTAGTGCCGAAGGGAAAAATGCAGAAAAATAGTTTATTTCAATTTGAAACGACTACACGATAGGATTTGAAATTTCTCAATAAAAATTTTGAATTGCTCAACTTTTGAATTCCATCCATGTCCATAGGCTCACAGTGGGGAGTTGCAGAGCTGAAAAAAAAAAACTTTCATCGATTTTTTAAATTTCTTTTCCTCCTACCGTAGTAATATCTGGAAGTGGCTTGATAGTGTTGGCCAAAGTCTCAAGAGCCGCGAACGGACACAATGCCGCTCCATTGCACATCGGAACTTGGGCGGTCACATCGGCGATGTTGGAGTTGGCGTTGGAGCGGTAGAGAACCTTGAAGAATCTCGCGTTGGTTTGGGTGTTTCTGTGGAACTCCATGAAGATTCCGGAGGCGTACGCTGGCCATCCGTCGATGGTGTCGGCGATGTTGGGGATGCCGAGGGCGACGAGCACCGCGTAGACGTTGTTGTCGTGCTGGAAGAACTCGCTTATCTTGACTTTAAAGGCGCATAACTCAAAAACTAGAAGGGATAGAAAAAGTTTTCAGCTACAAAAATGGGTAGAATTTTATGCTAAGCAATTTTGTAGTTAACACCTTTTTGATATTTTCAACGGTTCAAGAGATATGGGCGCTTAAAGTTAAGAGACGTAGAGTAGTCTTCTCTGCGCGCCCACTTCTCTGCGCCTCTCAATCTCTAGTGTCGGCTTTAAAGGCGCATGACTCAAAAACTAAAAGGGCTAGAAAAAAGTTGTCAACTACAAAAATGTGTAGAATCTTATGCTGAGCAATTTTACAGTTGACAAAATGTTCATAGCTTTACTGGTTTTTGAGATATAAAAAGATATATAGCAGTGTGCTTCAGACGTTTTTGGTCGCTTCTATTTCTCACTAACTTTGAGACAAGGTTGAAGCTCAGAAATGTATCAAAACCCGTTTTACATGCAATTTTAAAAACGGGCGAGACGCAGAGACGCAGAGAAATAAACACTCCCCTGCGTCTCACTCTCTCGCCTCTACTTTAAAGGCGCATAACTTAAAAACTAACAGAGCTAGAAAAAAGTTGCCAAATGCAAAAATGTGTAAAATTTTATGCTGAGCAATTTTGCAGTTAACATCTTTTTGATAGCTAGCTTCATTTTCTAGATATGAAACCAAACTCACAATAGAGTATCCGTAGAACTTCAGCTGCTTCAAATAGCCCGTGCAGTTTTGTCCAAGTTCGGCACAATCGAATTTCTCGGACGCTCTGTTGTAAATCTCATTGATAATAACACCAGCGCGAACTTTCTTCATCTCGAGTGCCACATCAAGTCCATTCGAGACCGCCGAGTTCTGGAAGTGGCCCTCCAGGAATCCCTTCACTGGAGCGTAGACAGTCTGCGACTTGTAGTACAGCTCCTCGTTATACCATGGCAGTTTTGCGTACATGGTGTCGTTGAAATATGCTCTCTGACACTTCCACGTGTCCGGGTAGGTGTAGAAGGTGTCGATGCCCGTGGTCATGTTGTAGTATGGTCCGACTTGACGGTTTAGCAAGACGACCTGTTGGAATTTGGGCAACACTTCGGGGAGAGCCAGCATACGCGCCTGCAGGAGGTCGTATCTCGGGCAGGGGCAGTTTTGGCTGGCCGCACATTGCTGAGGTCCATCAACGTGCACTGGCACGAATGTGAGTCCTGGCTGCCATTTGAATGGGGTGAATGGATAGTCGACGTCTGAAGAGAAACTTGATATTGGACATTTCACAGGAAGAAACTAACTCGGAACATCGTACAAGCTTGGCGGGAAGACTCCATAGAGAAGCGACATGGCAGAGATGATGGTTCGGTTCAAGTCAGTGGATCGGACGTAGACCTGCAAAAAAGTCAATACGGTCCACCCATATAAGACACCCACCTCTTTCGATGCGTATTTCGGCTTCAAGAAGTTCAAGGTGTTCACATATCGCTGACGAATCAGCCTGCCCAACTCGTTCATCTCTCCCATGCCGATAGCGGTAAGCTCTCCGAGACCACCACCTCCGTAGACCCAGTCTTTTTCGTAGATAGGGTACAAGTCGACAAGCGCGGAGCGTTCTCCATGGCGCCACATCTGGAGTACCGGGGTCGATGATTAGATATGATGGGTAGGGGGACGGAGGGGTGGGTTTAGGTCGGGGTCGGGCTGAACCAGGTCGCAGATGAGCCATGCCAGTTCTGTGCCCGGGTCGGACCTGATTGAGTCCATTCAGGTCAAATCGAGGTCAGCCCAGGTGGGTCTTGGGCTTCACCCGGACTAGGTCAGGGTTGAACCAGATAACCCTTGTAGCAGGTCGAGAGGGGGGGGGGGGGGGGGGGGGGGGGGGGGGGGGGGGGGGGGGGGGGGGGGGGGGGGGGGGGGGGGGGGGGGGGGGGGGGGGGGGGGGGGGGGGGGGGGGGGGGGGGGGGGGGGGGGGGGGGGGGGGGGGGGGGGGGGGGGGGGGGGGGGGGGGGGGGGGGGGGGGGGGGGGGGGGGGGGGGGGGGGGGGGGGGGGGGGGGGGGGGGGGGGGGGGGGGGGGGGGGGGGGGGGGGGGGGGGGGGGGGGGGGGGGGGGGGGGGGGGGGGGGGGGGGGGGGGGGGGGGGGGGGGGGGGGGGGGGGGGGGGGGGGGGGGGGGGGGGGGGGGGGGGGGGGGGGGGGGGGGGGGGGGGGGGGGGGGGGGGGGGGGGGGGGGGGGGGGGGGGGGGGGGGGGGGGGGGGGGGGGGGGGGGGGGGGGGGGGGGGGGGGGGGGGGGGGGGGGGGGGGGGGGGGGGGGGGGGGGGGGGGGGGGGGGGGGGGGGGGGAAGGGGATAGAAGCTGGTCCTGGTGACAAGTCGCACCAGGTCAATAACCCAGCGCCCGGGCTTAGCCCCTGGTTCAACCAGAACAGAGGTCCTTTTGGGTCCGAGCTGCAGAGACTTTTCTCCGAAACGATCCTGCGCACTGACCAGACCAGATCGACCGAGCCCACCTAAGCCTAGGCAGAGCCAGATCTAAAAGAAACACTTACGGATTGCACAAACTCCAGCTTGACATTATTGGCCTGTGCGCCAACATAGCCCACGGCCAGTAGAAGACTCAACACCTTGAAGACCATGATTCCTGATCGACAAGTTTCTCGATCTCCTTGGCGAGCCTATTTAAAGGAATAAACCCATTAAAATTGGCACTAAAACTCGTAGCCCCGATAACCGAATTGGTCAGGTCATCATCGCCGCGTTTGATTTTCTCCTGTGATAATGGCGCGAAACTGATAAAAAGTGGACTTTTTGGTGGAGCGCGAGGCGATGAAGCCATAAAAAGTAGAGTTAAAGAACATGTTTACAGTTCGATTCTCGCAACATTTCGGGTTTATCAGTGAATTGGTCTTTAATAGTCTCTGTAAGCGAGAACGACAAAGTATCTCAAAATGGTGATGATGGTGGTGAACGTGATCTTGTGCACTTGTCTCAAAGTGCACTCATGGATCCTAGCACCAAAATAGAATCGAGGTTATAACCTGTACCCAACTCTTGGGTATGAGGGATGGATGCACAAGGGATCCACATTAAGTCCTGAAAACTAGCTTAATCTGAAGTTTTTTAATCTGAATTAACCAATCTGACCTCTTTTCTACGAAACCTGGAAACCACTGAGGGTTTTTTCGGTGGGTCAACATTCGGTCTAAATACACACATTTGTCTGATGTCTCGTCTTGGTTGTGTTTAGTGGCACCCGACCCCGACCTGGCCATTCACCACTTCATATCTAATCGTCGACCCCATTTTCAGACTATTCAGACAACTACACACCACTTTTTCAGACAACATCAGCATTCACTGGTTTCTGCTGGAAGTATTCAACAAATTGAATAGCATGTGGTTTTTCCATTGGGACACTCCAAAGGGCAACTTTGTTTTCCTGCTCATTAGGCACATGATACTCGCATCAAATTGCCTTCATTATAATCCGACGAGCATTACATTCACACATTACTAGTTTTGTTTATTAGTGTTATTAGTGTTTTTCTTCTATTACAGAAAAGTACAACGTGCAGATTTATAAAATTTCACACATTTTTTGTAGGTAATAAAATTTTATAAGGTCGTTTGTTTTTGAGTTACAATACCGTCCAATAAGATGTTCAATTTGACCGTTTTGAGCAGTTGAAAAAATATGTTTCGATCACCCGATTTTTATAAAACTTGGTTAGTGCATTGAGCAACTCTAGATCTTCATTTTTGTAGTTGACAACTTTTCACGAAAATTGCTGTGAAGTGAGGTACGTTGCATCAAAACTCGGTATGTTTCAGTGCAAATTTCGAAACTTTTTCGGACCAATTATCTTCAACATAACATAACTCACTTCATAGCAACTTTCGTAAAAAGTTGTCAACAACAAATATGAAGATCAAGAGTTGGTTAATACACTCACCAAGTTTTGTAAAAATCGAGTGATTGGAACATACTTTTTCAACTGCTCAAATTGACTCATTTTTCACTGAAAATGGTCAAATTTTATATCTTACTGGACAGTATTGCATTTCCTTTTCAAACGCTTATATCTATTGAACCGTTTAAACAGTCAAAAAAATGTTAACTACAAAATTGCTCAGCATAAAATTTTACACATTTTAAAATTGTTAGCTTTTTCTGTCTTTGTTAGTTTTTGAGTTATGCGCCTTTAAAGTCAAGACTAGAAGTTGAAAGTTTCCAACTTTGAAGCCTTACAACTGAATTGATGGCGATTTTCTGAAAAGTTTTTCAACTACAAAAAGAAGATCTAGAGTTGCTTAGTACACTCATAAATTTTTGGTGGTCTCAATTCGTTGTGAACCACATTTTTCGGTCCTCAAAGTTGACGGGTTTTCACTGAAAGTCGGTGCACAAGCTCCTAAATCTCCGCTCGTCTCAATTTCTGCTCTCTTCTCATCACGTCCTCTTTGACCATCAAAACACGTATGTCCCCCCTGAGCCTTCTGAAAAGGATACAACTGGCAAAGATGCACATGTTGTGTGTGTGTGTCTCTTCCCTCCAGTAGGATTTCCCTGGGCTCTCCAGTTTGGAGCCTTTACAGCCGAAAGGACAAGAACAACAATTCTTCAATGCTCTATTAGTAAGAATTCTTTTTGTTTTTCGAAATTTTTTCGAAAATTTTTCGAAATACTTTTTAAAAAGTCGTTCTAACGTTGTTGGATCTGCTTGACAGTACTGTAAATTATAAGGCGCATATGTTTTTTTGTGAAATATTCTAACAACTTTTTGAAAAAATTTTTCAAAAAAAAACAAATGCGCCTTTAAATTTACAGTACTGCTAAGAAGCCCAACAACGTTCAAATAATTTTCGAAACATTTTTCGAAAAAAGTTTTTTCGAAGAAATTTTTTTTTTTCGAGAAACACACTGTTGCTGGTAAATCAAAATTCCGATTATTAAACTTTGCCTTTAATTTTAGATAATGATCTACCCATCGTGAAACGACCTCATCCCTCTCGTTTTACCGCACAACCTCTTTCTTCCTCACTCTTACTTTCCGTACCCAATGCCCCGTTGCGTTTCCTGCAAACTCTCTCTCTCTCTCTCTCTGCGTCTCTTCTCTCTGCATGCTCTCTATCTCTTGTTCTTTTTCTCGATTCCTTTTCCTCGTCTGCGTCTCTTCGTTCTTCTCGTGCTCTCTCTTCGTTTTCCAAGTGTTGTCGATTTTTATCTCCCTATTAAGACTGAAGAATCGTTCTTGTTTTCGAACTTTTTCGAAGGTTCTTTTCTTCTCCTATTCTTCAATACTGGACCTCTACTAACCTAACTTTTTTTTCACCAAAAAAACTTTTGGAATGTGGGGAGAGATCTTCAAGGATATAAAACCACGGAAAGAGTGAGTGTCATTTTTTGTCTAACATTTTTTGATTTCACTGTAACTTCAGTCTCCGTGGAGCGATTTTGCTGAAAATTATACCATTCGATGGGAAATTTCATGCTGATCATTTAAAAAACTTGAAAATTGCAATAATCTCAATTTTGACTTATTTTCAGATATTCCAAACCCCCTCAAGAGCGTTGTCATTACGATAACTGGGAGAGACCCAGTGATCGTTTTGCGAAAATGGATGGGGATAGTGGGAAACGAGAGGGAACTAAGTTAACGGTAAGGTTTTCAGAAACTTCCAGAATCTGAGCACACAAAAAAAGATAATCCTGCAATAATAGACCTCGTAAATCGACACTGAACATTTAAAAATAAGAAAAAACAATGTTTTCCTATGACTTAGATTATCTCGGCTCCAGTAGTAGATATGAAAAAGTGGTCAACTAACAAAATGTTTCTCACAATGTCCTGAACATTTTGTTAGTTGACCACTTTTTGATATCTCTTACAGGAATCGAGAAATCTTCGCATGCTTCTTGAGCTAGCTGGCTCAGTTGTCAACCCATTCGAATCCCCATGAAACGTTGTATCAGAGTTTCTAACCTTACAAAAAGTGATAGGTCGACCGGCAGTCAGTCGACCTCAACTTTTTCTCCTGTCTTTTTTCTCAGCCTCGATGGATTCACGACTTTGTTCGACTTTTGTCTACCTATATGTAGTCGACCTGGGGACCTAGAAAAGGAGACCAAAAGTGATACACAGGGTCAACTGATGCCCTCTGTTTTCCAGGACTGGTCCACCACCTCCACTATGAACCCAAGCCGAAACCATGAACGTTGTCATTACGATAACTGGGAGAGACCCAGTGATCGTTTTGCGAAAATGGATGGGGACAGTGGGGAACGAGAAAATAATAAGTTAACGGTGAGATTTACAGAAAATTTGAAGAAAGTCTGAAAAAAAGAGCTTGCAAAGTTACAAAAATAGACCTCGTAAATCGACACTGAGAATCTGAAAATGAGAAAAAAAAGTTTTCCTACAACTTAGATTATCTTGGCTCCAGTATCAGATATGAAAAAGTGGTCAACTAGCAAAACGTTTCTTACAATGTCCTGAACATTTTGTTAGTTGACCACTTTTTGATATCTCTTACAGGAATCGAGAAATCTTTGCATATTTCTTGAGCTAGCTGGCTCAGTTATTAACCCATTCGAAACCCCATGAACAGTTGTACCAGAGTTTCTAACCTTACAAAAGTTGAGAGGTCGACCGGCAGTCAGTCGACCTCTTAACTTTTTTTCTCAGCCTCGATGGATTCACGACTTTGTTCGACTTTTGTCGACCTATATGTAGTCGACCTGGGGACCTAGAAAGAGATACCAAAAGTGATACTCAGGGTCAACTGATGCCCTCTGTTTTCCAGGACTGGTCCACCACCTCCACTATGAACCCGAGCCCCAACCATGAACGTTGCCATTACGATAACTGGGAGAGACCCAGTGATCGTTTTGCGAAAATGGATGGGGAGCGAGCAGAAACTAAGTTAACGGTGAGGGTTTTTGAAATTTTGAAAAAGGTCTGAAAAAAATGGGCTTCCAAAGTCACAAACATAGTCCTCGTAAATCAATGTTTTCCTATTATTGAGATTATCTCGGCTGCAGTACCAGCTATGGAAAACTGGTCAACTAACAAAATGTTTCTTACAATGTCCTGAACAAATTGTTAGTGGACCACTTTTTGATATCTCTTACAGGAATCGAGTTGTGTTCTCATATTCGTTGCTCAGTTTTTAGCTCATTTGAAAACCCGTGAAAAGTTGTACAAGGTTCTCGAACCTCACAAAAGTTGGAGTCCGTCGAACTCAACTTTTGCTCATAAGTCGACTAGATGGATTCACGACTTTGTTCGACTTTTGTCGACCTATATTTAGTCGACCTGGAAACCTAGAAAAAGAGACTAAAAGTGATACTCAGGGTCAACTGATGCCCTCTGTTTTCCAGGACTGGCCCACCACCTCCACCATGAACCCCAGCCCGAACCATGAAGAAGACGATGAGCAATCAGAAGAATCAGGAGAATCTGACGATGAGCAATCTGACAAAGTCTCCGATGAATCGGAAGCAAGTAAAGACGACCCCAACGAGTATGACAAGTATTGGGACTCGAGTTCGGAGCTAGAAGACTTGGCGACTTATCAATCCACCACTAAAGATACCACCTCTACAAGAAAGGTCGAGAATCCGGAGGGTGATGATCAGAAACCAACGGATAATAAGAGTCAGGAGCAAAAATTGGATTCCGAAACTTTGGTCACTGTGAGGATAGTGGAGACGCCGCTGAAAAAGGTAAAGTGTACCGAAGTATGCTCCAATCAGTGTGTCTTTTCGAAAAAAAAATTCGAAAAAAAAATAGGAAAAAAATTTCTCGAAACTGTGTCGAAAGGATACACTGGTTCCAATGATCCGATTTTTCTAAAAATGTGTGGGTGTATTGAGCAACTCTGAGCCTTTATTTTTGAAGTTGACAACTTTTTCAGAAAATTACAACTAAATCAGTTATGCCGTGTTAAAGATCACCGATCCGAAAAAAAAATTTTTTGGAGAAAAAAATTTTAGAAATTTCTTCGAAAATTTTCTCGAAAAATCGTTCAAACAATCGTTGGAAGAGTTAGAGGTGCATTTGTTCATTTTCTTTAAGAAAACAATTTTTTGAAAAAAATTGTTCAAAAAAAAAAGTTCGAATTTTTGTTTCGAAAAAAATTTTTTCGAACGTCCTCAAAAATCACACTTTTTTCAACTGCTCGAAGTTAAAATTTGGCACAACCTAATTCGAAAAAAAAATTAGACCTTTATGTTTCAGGTGCCCCTATTCAAGTATCCACCCGGTTACGATAAAAATTCCACTGGACCCCCTCGATTGGGCTTCGCTAATACTCCGGTGAGTCCGTGGATTAATGGGGGATCAATTCGAGCCAGTTTTCAGGCATCTTCCCTACCGACCCCCTCAAGAGTTCCCCAGCCAGTGCTTACTCCACGGGAGCGACCTGAAGACACAAGAACTATCGCGTCGCAATTATTGAAGCACTTTGCCATACCGGTAAGACTCCCAATGATCTCTATTATTTTGATCTACCATACGACCTCACCCTTTTGACCTGAAGCCAACTGCTTATTATCCTTTTCAGCCCTCGAGACCGATATACAACTACTACGGCGGGTCGGATGATTTGAGTGATCCCCCAAGAGCCCCGATGAGGCAATGGCAACATCCTGAAGGCGCTGAGGTTAGCCCTACTGTAACCCTTTAAAGGAGCATTTACGAAGACTTGGCGGTAGATAAATGCCATCGCGCTCCACCGGCGAATATTTTGATTTTTTTTTGTTTTGCACATTTTTTAAAAAGTTTTTTCGACAATCTGTGATGATAGTAGGTGGTGAAAAGTCATTTGAAGACAAAAAACTAAACAAAAATTTCGAAAATTTGAAGGTGGCGGCGCATCCCCAGCAGAGCGCGTTTGCATTTCACTTTTCTCCAAATTATGTAATCCATTGTGCTGATTCTGAATATCACCACGAAAACGTTCGAAAATCCCGCCAAACACCCGAAAAATCGCTGTCTTTTGAGGCCTAACTGGATTTTTCTCGGCCATTGCTTTTTTTCGCCGATTTTTGGCCACTTTTACTGATTTTTCTCGCTAAAAAATCAAGTTTTTGTCGTCGTCTACGTCTCTTTGTTTAAAATTAGGAAGGCAAATCAATGAAAGCGGCGAAGAATCGGCGGGAAAAAGGGGTGTGGCCGAGAAAAATTGCAGTTAGCCCCCAAGAGACGACATTTTTTCGGCGGTTTAGCGGATTTTTTGAACTTTTTCGTGGTGATATTCGGAATCAGCGTACTGGATTACATATTTTGAAGCAAAAAAATTTCCGAAATTCTATTCAAATTTTTTTCATCTCTAGCCAACCTCTTCTTCGAGCATTGCCAAAAGGAGACGTGAGCCTTCAAGAGATAATAGTTGGTGCGAGGATTCTGAGGGCGAAGGAGGATCCGAGAACACTGGAGATCGAATTCCAGAGTCTACACTGAAGGCACCTGAAGAAATGTGGCCAGACGCACAGGAATTCGACAGCTGGTCGTATTATTTGAGTGATCTCCAGAAAGCAAAGATGAGGAAACGCCAACTTGAAGGCGCTCAGGTGAGAGCCCTGCCTTTAACCCTTTAAAGGAGCATTCGCGGAGACCTGTCGTTAGAGAAATGCCAATCGAAAATGAATCGCGCGCACATTTTCGAATGCGCAAATGTTGAAAACGCGCTCTATCTCAATCTTCCTATTTCACTCTTTTTTCGTTTGAAAAAGTGAGAATGGAAATTTGAGGTAGAGCGCGTCTGCAAAAACCATGGAAAAATGATTTGAAGTTTTTTTTTGGCTGTTTTCAGCATTTTTTCAGTTGCTGCTGTTTAACTCGATGAAAATAGACTCAAAAATTATTTCTTGTCGGATTTTATTTAACCGAAAATCGCAGAAAATTCCAGAAAAAATCGCCAAAAACCCGTAGAAAATTGACTACCGTACTTTAAAGGAACATGCTCAAAATTGAATTTATTGTCACAAATTCTGCCAATTTTCAAGCAGTTAGCAGCATTTATGTGCAAAATTTTCATGAAACATCTCTCGAATAATACTAAACTTCGAAAATTTCGCTGAAAATCAGCTAAAAAACTGATAAATTTCGTGCCTGTCCCTTTAAAGTACAGTAGCCGCCACTTTCGTGTCGAGACGCCGCCTCGGGAAAGGCGGTCCTATTTTTGTGATTTCTGAGCATTTTTCGAGTGTTTTTTCTTCAAAAACTTCAAAAATCGTTGAAATCTTCGTTCGAAAATTTCGTCTCGGAAAACTGTTCGAAATTCTCTTTTATTTCAGAAAACAGCTCCAAGCATAGCCGAAATGGGCCAAGACTCATCAAAAGCGCCGGGATCACCCCCTACGAAAAGCGATAATAGCTGGTCGGGGGATTCCGGCGATGAAGATGTACCCGAGGACGTCGAAATTTCGACAGATTCCGCTGAAAAGGTGGCAGAAGATCATGTCGAGAATCCCGAGAAGGTTAGTTTCAATTTTCGGTTGCCCAACTTTTTGCGCGTCTTTTTCGAGCGCAAAACTCAACTCGATTCGAATTTTTCGATCTACCTTCCCCTTTTTCAGACTGTCGAGCTCGAGCCGACCAAAGCGGCGGAACCAAGTCTTCCCACGCAACCGTGGTATGCTGAAATCGAGGAGGCCATGAAGGCGCTGGTTCTTCACGTAAGTAGATCACATCGGGTAGATCAAAAACGAGTGTTTTGTGTTTTCAGGCGGCCGGAGGTTCGCAGAAGCGAGGAAGAGTGGAGAGGGTTGCGTCGCCCAGTCTCGAGGAGAAGGAGGAGGAGCCAGAGCCGGAAGAGACTGTGGTGAGTAACATGTGAATTTTCAGAGTGCGACTCTAATCGGCTTGAAATTTTCTATCCAACGGTATAGGTTTCATGAAAATCGCTCCGTTGAGAATCGAGCTATAGCTGGATGAATAAAACCGGTCAAAACGTCTTAAAATTTGATTTTTTGCAAATTTCGAAAAGTGAACATAATCAGCTTGAAATTTCCTATCCAACGGTATAGATTTCATGAAAATCGCTCTATCGGGAATCGAGATACGCCGAGTTTTCTCAAACCTTCCCATTTCTGATCTACCCGAATCTTTCTAACTTTCAACATCTGGGCGCGCCTCTACAACACTAAAAATCCCCGTTTTCCAGGACTTGGAACAACTCGTGCGCCTCGTCGAAATCGAGCACAAGGACAACGTCTTCTCCCCGTTCTACGCCACGAAGACCTCCGAGAAGAGGTCCAGAAACTCCAGGAAGAAGGAGGAGGACAAGACGCCCCGCCCAGGCAATTACACCCACACCCAAGCGATTCGATTCGCCGCCAAATCTCACCTCTGGAAGGACGCGTGGGATCGAGACTTGCCAAATCTTCCCGTCACCTCGCATCGGATCATCGAACTTCCCGCGCGGGAACCCTCCCGACAGGTGTTCGCCTTCTATCGAGTGCTCGCCGAGCAGCGCGGAAAGTACATTCTGATCGCGTGCAATGTGAACGTGCACGGATTTCATCGAGGTGATCTGCGCTTCCTGGAGGTCAACTTCAAGACCAAGCTGAGAGGATTCGCCGAGAGCGTCATGGGAAACTTGTTCCTCGGCGACATTCTCGCTGTCACCGAGCTCGCCCGCAGCTCCGAGTCAAGATTCTCCAATAACAACTTTCAAGTCTCCGCCGTCAGCCAGGACTCCAAGTGCTACTGGATGGTGTCGAAGGCGATTCTCTACCCGAGATCCATCGCCGAGTCCGTCACATTTGTGTTCGTCAAAAACCGCACCGCAGTCGTCAAGGGAGACGACGAGCCGATGACGGTGTGTGTGGAGGATTGGAACAGCGTGAAGGTGGACTCGATTTACGCGGGCGCCGCGTTCCGCCCCATCAAACTCGACGACACCTTTTCGTCGGGATTCATGAAGTCGTGCAGGCAGCAGGTGGTCCTCAAGGCGCTGCGCATCGCCACCTACCCCAACGCGTTCGGCACCATCTTTCACTACGCCGAGTGCCCCCAGCAGAACGAGGAATTCCTGATTGGCACCCGCGCGTTCTCGCCGTCCATCGAAATGGACGTCGCGAAGCGGGAGAAGGTGGTGGAGACATGCTCACTAATGGGCTTCAGCGCGGCGAACACCATTTTCAACGGACGCTTTGACTGCAGGGCTTTCTACATGCAAGACATTCGAAAGGCGGGTCTCAATGTCAGCTTTCGTATCGTGAATCCCCTGGGAAACCCCACACTCGGTCTCTGGAATGCGGGCAATCGAATTCGGTTCGGCGGCCCGTTCGGCGACGTGAACGCGTGCATCGAGACTGTCATCGAGAGCGACAGCAGACTGCTGAAAATCGTCGCCCGGATGTCGAGAGACTGCCCGCGCAATATGAGCTTCGACGACGGAGAGTTCTTCGTGTGGCAGCGCGAACTCATGGATACCTACTCTCTCACAGATGGATACCTTCATCGCATGGACGATGGCTCGAACGGCAAGCGCATCATTCAGACGTTGTACGGAGGCAAGGCACTGGAAGTGGTCAAGGACCCGAATGATCCGCCCGTGCAGTATTTCTTCCCGAGCATCCCGGATCGTCTGCCTCTCAACCAGTACCAAAACGAGTACGTTCAAATGTTGCTCGACGGCAACCCGCTGGTCATCGGCTCGTCGCCGTTCGGCTGCGGCAAATCGATGACGATCATCACGGCGGCGTTGGAGATCTACAAACGGAACTGCAAAACGGATCTGCTCAAAAATCAGAGCCACCAGCTGCTCATCACGCAGAGCAACTTTGCGAGTGTCAACCTCATCGAAATCACCAAGCGCATTTGTGCGAGTAAGGATGGCAAACTGAGCGGGCTGAAATTCGCGCGCTATGTCTCGGAGAAGAACTGGAACGAGCTGTCGGAGCACTGCCAAACGGATCACGACATGCCGCATCTGATGAAGGAGGTCTTCCGCGAGTGGGCTGTTGGCAACATTGACGAGTCGGATCGCCGTCTGCAACGTCTTCACACCCATCACTTCCGGCAGATGATCGCGTTTTTGCTCAAGAACACCCAAATGTCGCCGGAGGAGTTCGATGGCGCCGCGCGTCGCACCTACAACAAAAACCCGGAACCTAAGCCGGTGCAGTCGGGCGTCGTCACCGAGGCCTTCTTCGCGCTCTACCAACCGGACATCATCATGACTACTGCCGACTCATCGAAGGGTCTGCTCGACGTGCTCAAGGAGGTGCGCACGGTGCAGATCGACGAGGCCAGTCAACTGCCAGAGTACACCTTGTTGGGCCTTCTGAAGACGTTCTCCACGGCCAACTTTGGCCTCATTGGCGACATCCACCAGTTGCCGCCGTACTGCGAGGAGATGCTCGACGGGCGGCTCAAGGAGTTCGGCATCGGAAACACCATGAAGAGGGCTATCGAAGGCGCGTTGTTCCCGATCTCCACACTTCGCTTCGTCTATCGATGCCATCCGAAGACGACCCAACTGCTCAGCGAGCTGTTTTATGATGGATCACTGATTTCGGGCATCACCGAGGATCAGCGAGACGGGTTTATGAGGTCTCGCGCGGATCTCTGGCCGAATCCCAACTTTCCCATGATGATTTTAAACCACACCGGCAACTCGTTCAAGATGGGCACCTCCACGGGCAATCAGTCGGAGAAGGAGCTGGTCGGGTGTTTGGTGCAAAACCTGTTGAGCCATCGCCGCCACGCCCTGAAGAGCCGCGACATTGGCGTCATCTCGTTCTACTCGGCGCAGACGTCGATTCTCACCGAGCATTTGCGCTCGAGCCGCGTCAAGTGCGGCACCGTCGACGCGTTTCAGGGCACCGAGAAGGAGGTGATCATCGTGTGCTGCACGAACGCGACGATTTCCGGCTTCATGCAGGACAAGAATCGGTTGAATGTGGCGCTGTCGCGAGCCAAGCAGGCGGCGATTATCATCGGAAACGTGGAGCGGCTGGCCAGGGCCCAGTATTGGAGCACGATTGTGAAGCGCGTCAAGGCGTACGGCAATTTGAGACAGGCGGTAAGAGTCGGTTTTGAACATGTGTTGGAAACGCGCTCCATCTCACAGTTTCGCGCGCTTTTTAGACGAGGAGGCCAATAGGGGGCGTTCCCAGATACGCCCCCTGAAGAAACGCAATGAAGTTTGAGATGGAGCGCGTTTACAACACCAACAAGAAACTTCGAAGGTGTTTTGAATTTCCCACCGTTTTCAGAACGACAGAAACCTGTTCAACTCGCAGAAGGCCTACTGCTCGCCGTGCCCGCCACCACCACACAATCGCCGCGATCACTCGCCTTCTTCAGAATCGATGACGTTGGTGAAGAATCCATATTATATGGGAAGCTCGGTGAGTTCGGAATGGCCGACGTTATGAAGTTTTGTCGATTTTTGAGATGCTTTTTCGAACGAATTTTCAGCCGATTTTTGAGTTCAATAACATGCTGTTTGCTGAAAGGAAGTGCGAAATTTGATTTTTAACGAGAAAATGGGGAGAAAATCTCTGAAAAAGGTTGGAAATCGACATGAAATTCGAGTACGATAATCGAACTTTTTCGAGTTTTTTTACGATTTTCGAGCGATTTCCCCCATGAGATCTTTCAATATCAATCAAAAAATCGTCCTCTTTTCCTTTCAGAACGACAAAAATCAACCCTCCTGCTCATCATCGTCCCCATCGCCGGGACCCGGACCCTCTTCTCAATCGTACGCGCTCGTCCGTAATCCGTACTACGTGGAAAACCAGCAGGAGCATGTTGACAATACCCGTTACCCGGAGCATCATCCCAGAGCTCTTCGCCAAGAGCAGCAACATGTTGACAATGTCTGCGATCCGGAGCATCATCACAGAGCTCCGTCTCGCCAAGAGCCCAACAACGGAGCCTCTCGCGGCCGCCGCCGCCGTCATCGGGGACATCGGGCATCACGAAGACCTGAGTCCAATAACAAAAACGACAGCAATAGACAGGAGAACGATGTGATGAGAGGGGTAAGTTCAAATTTTTAGGCCTCGAAAAAAATTTGAATTTTTTTCAGCAATGGAACACGACGACACACTCGTTCCGCAGAGCCGATGGCTATCAGTACCCGTGACACTGAAATTTTAAATGTTTTTTTTTAATCTATAGATTCGCATTCTGTTGGCGCCGCTTTTAAAGGCGCATGACGTTACTTAAGAGGATATCTCGCCACGATTCGACATTTTTCTGTCTGAAAAAGACTGAAAAATGTCGTGGCGAAACCCTTTTGAGTAACATCATGCGCCTTTAAAAATGTGCCAACAGACTGCAAATTTATAATAGTTGTGAATTGTTCCTCTGTGTAACCAATAAAACCGTTTTGGTATATTTACAGGAATAAGAGAGAAATCAAGGGGACAAAAAAATTTAGTGAACGAGCTCGAGCACGCCCTGTCGAATGAGCATCTCGCAGTCCTGGCGAGGCAGTGAGTGCTGAAAAAAATTTTGATTTCCCGCTAAGAATTTTCGGCTCCACAAACCAAACTATCCTTCGTCAACTGAATCTGCGTGCCGTCGGACGTCTCGAACTCGCCGTAGTCCTCCAGCGAACGGACCTGCACGAAGAGCGTCTTGGGTGGCGCGGTGTGAAGGAGGAGGTTGACGCCGGCCTCGCCGAGGTTCGACTGGAAGCGGGCGAGTGTGCTCGAGTACTCGTTGAAGAATTGGATCTCCGCGTCGCACAGGGCGTCCTGGAAAGTGGGAAAATTCAAAAAATTCGCGAAAATTTGGCCTAAAAAGTGGCCCCTACCCTGACTTGCGTCGGCAGCGCTCCTCCGTACCGCCAGCGAAACGATCGGATGCGATTTTTGCGCTCGTTCACGTACGCCATCATGCATCTCTGGAAAAATCGCGATTATAAACCAAAAAATCGAAATTTTAAGCGAAAAATCGCACCCGAATATGGACCATAGAGGCTAGCCGCGGCTGGAGCAGCGACGGGTCGTGCGGAGCGCCGATGCGCATTTTTTGACTGAAAAAAGGTTGAAAAATTGCTATTTCGAACGATTTTCTTACACAACATCCGCATTTTTCTGATACAACTCGTCAATCTTCTTCTGGCAGTGTCGCATTAGATCCGTGTTGTACGGCGGCAACACGTCGGGATTTCGCTTCATCTCCATCACTAATTCGAGTGCTTTGTCGGCGACACCACCGCGGCTCGGGTCGCTGGAGGTCATGTTCGCTGAAAAATGGGGGTTTTTGTGGTGAAAAATCGAGAAAATCGAAAAAAGAATGAAAAATTAGGTTGCAACTTTCAAAAATCAACAACTTTCCCTCCAATTTGCCGCCGCGGACTAGGTTTTGCGACGGCCACGGCCGCCGGGTCTCGCCACGAAAAGAGGGAAAAACGTCGCCGCCCGTTGGAAATCGCGCAGTTTTCAGCTCTTTTTAAATACAAGATTTTCAGTCAATTTTTATCATTTTTGGTGATTTAAAATCGCAATCAGATAATAAAAACATTTTAGAATCGATTTATCGTCAATTTTTGCTCTAAACCACTTGATTTTTCGTCGAAAATGTGTCAAAACAGTCGGAGAAAAGGGTCGGCGTTTTTTGGACGTTCCAGTCGTCGCTGGCCATTTTTTGATATCTTTTTTGCATTATTTATAGAATATTATTCATCTCAATGTCTCCTGTTTATCGGAAACTCATTAAAATTCTTCGAAAAACTGAAATTTTTGGTTGAAAAGCTATTTTTCGTGATTTCTTCCGGCAAGTACACATTTCTGCAAAAACTCCAAAAAACTAGGCGAGAAACCCGGTTGAATCTGTGAAATATCTTTTTTTGTATTTCTTATTCTTTTTTCTTCAAGATTTTCGTTTCCTTTCTCAAACCGAACATACTAATCGACAACAATTTTTCAGTAATGTCCTGGTTCCGTCCTCCACCACCACACACTCAACTCAGACCATGGGTTCCGGACGCGATCTTCATCCCGATCTCTCGCGCCGTTGAGCGCGTCGGAGTGTTCTTCTACAACCGGTTCGTTTTTCTATTCAAGGAGTTCAACCGCATTAAAAACCTCATTTTTCAGCGTCTTGAACAAGACCGAAGTCGGATTGTTCGACAAGAGATGGAACAAGAACGTCCACGGACCATACTGCCACTGGAGATACTACGGAAAGCTCGACACCAAGTTCATGAATGTCAAGCTCGGAGAGCTCCCAGCCTGGATCGCTCGCCGCGAGAAGACACCATCGGCCTTCTACAACGAGTTCATGCGCAACGTCTGGAGAGTCCACAACCTTTACTATTCGGGACCAGTCTACAACAATACCGTAAGAAGGCCGAAAGTGATAAAATCTGTCATACAGAAATTCGTTGTTTGCAGGTCAAGGTCATCTTCCGTTTCATCTTCGCCTACTCGTTCCTCAACTGGCTCGTCAAGTCGCACCGTTACGTCGACTTCCAGAAGACCATGTACCATTGGTAGACGGCCACCTTCGTCTACTCTTCAAAGATCGACATTCAAAATTCTGTTGTGGGGAGGACGAGATTCCAACCGATTTCTTCGTATTCTTCATCCGCCGTTTTTTTTTATAAATTTCCCCCTTCGATTCATCTCTTTTTTTTTCTTAGAAGAGATGTCTCCACCCCGTTAATTTAGCCCCCCTTATCGATTTTGGTGTGTTCGTCTTTTATCTATGAGAGGAATAAATAGTGTATGGACATGGCGAAACGAGAATGGAAAGGATGGCAAGCCGATTCGAATTTTCTGGATTGTTCCCTCACTTTTTACGCGCGAGATTTCGTCTAGATTAGATGAGATAATATTGGCTATTCGCATTGTGTAGTCGCTCCATTCCCTTCCAAATCTTCCTTCACTTCTTTGAGTTTTCTCAGCTTTTATTGGAAAAATGGCAACCACCGCGAGGCAACGAGGACTTCTGATCGTTTTTGAAGGTAATTTTTGAAAAAAAAAGATTGAGAAAATCGAATTTTCAGGTCTCGACAGATCGGGAAAATCAACGCAAGCGAAGCGGTTGGTGGAGAACTTGAATAAGGGCAGCGAGACGCCGGTGGCCGTTCTTCAAGCTTTTCCTGGTAAAAATAGCGAAATTTTTGAAAAAAAAAAACGGTTTATCTTCAAAACTAAAAACGATCCAGAAAAGTTGTCAAGAGACAAAATGAAGGCCACAATGAGAGCTATCGAATGGGACACCGAGCAAGCGAAAATATTGACAGGGAGCTGAGATATGCTAATAACAATATTTTCGCTTGCTCTTTGTCCCAATCGATAGATCTCATTGTGACCCGCATTTCGTCTCTTGACAACTTTCCCGGAGCATTTTTAGTTCCAGAGATACACTGAAAAGACTAGCTTCAAACTATTAAAAAACCCCTTCCAGACCGCCAATCGCCGATCGGCCAAATGATCGATCGATATCTGAAAGGAGAGATCGACATGGACGAGCACGCGCTTCATCTCATGTTCTCGGCGGACCGCTTTCTGAAGCAGGCCATGATTCGCGAGAACATCGCCAACGGCATCGACGTGATCTGCGATCGCTATTGTTATAGCGGTGTGGCGTACTCGTTGGCGAAAGGTATAGACGATTTTAGGCCAAAAAGTTTGGGGATTGGATCGTTTTTTCGAGAAAAATTGTCCATGTGGTCGATCTTTGGGTTGTCGAGAGGATTTTTTTGGGGGATTTCGGTGTGAATTGCTCCGTGAGATACAGAGAAGCTCCAGAAGGACTAGAAGACTCTAGTGTGACCTTGGAAGACTACTTTAGAAGCTCCAGAAGTTCTAGAAAGACCTGGAATAGACCACCAAACGCAATGATAGTTTTGACCATGATGGACCCGTCTAGAAGTCCACTAGCTTTGAATTCATGAGAAAGACCGAGAAAATCTGCTCCGAACAACTCCAACTGCTCTAGAGGCATCGTGACTTTCAGAGGATCTCGACGTCTAGAAGCTTCAGCTCCCTCTAAGGGCGAGATTCTCGGTTTAGTTTCATTTTGGTTCAAATGGCAACAGGTGCTCCAGATGCTTCAGAAGCGCTAACAGATTCAGATCCGTTAGAAAGACCGGGTTCGACCCATGGTGGTCTGCTTATGGTTGAGGTGGTCCTCCGGGGAGAATTTCGGTCAAGAATTAATCTAGATTCGTTCTATGCCCCAGCATGGTAATCGACGCCGGCCCGTTTGATAAAACAGAGCTGAAACCTATCGAGATCTATCGCTTGATACCAAAACTGTCGAAATATCTTGTTCGGAATCCGAGTTTTTTGTCGACCCGTCGTCCGCCTTGCTTGCAACTGGTTGACTGTGGTCTAGCCCTGCTTCGGCCACTTACAGTTTATACTGTTTTCTGGAGGTCTCTAGCCCAATTCGGCCTTCAGACACCCCAGAATCCTCTGAATCTTCTGCACCAATAAAAAGATCAATTTCGACCCCACTTTGTCTCCCAAAAAAAATCTCACCCACCCAGCCCACTCAACCCGTTTTTGCCTCCATCGTCCCCCCTCTATAATTATCGGTTTTCTTGTCACTTCCTGTCCTTCCGTTGCCCCCTCCTCCTCGACACTCTCCCCTGACTCCACCTGATGATGACCGTTCCATTCCGCTTGTCCCCTCTCTCTCTCTAATTGTCCCAAAGAAGAAGATGCTGCTAACCTGTGGTAACAGGTGTGCGACAAGCTAATGAATAGCGAAGCCAGCAGCAGTACACACACAGGAAGTGCGCCCCTGTGAATCGAGGATGTTCCTCGTAGAGATTCGAATCGTCTGGACTCCACGGAAGACGTGCGATGAGCTTCAGAAGTCCCTGTCTCCACGCACAAAAAGTCTTCTAACAGCCAAAAAAGAGACATTTTGAGGAGACAACAAACACACACATGCAAAACGATGAAGAAGATGATGATGATGATGATGATGATGGGCAGGAAGTTGTTATATGAAAGAAGAATGACAAAAAAAATAGAGGAGGGGACTATTTTGGAGGAGAAGAAAAGAGAGAAGAAGAAGATGATGGGAAGGAAACGGAAACGGACTGAAGAAGAAGAAGCAGAAAAGAATGGAGAGGCCCTGAGTGATGACTAGGCTTCCGGTGTGGTTACAGAAGCATCTTTTTTGACTCTTTGTTTCTTGAAGACGCTGGTCTAGAAACCCACAAACCTGGAAGACTCTTGACTGTCAAGTGTTAGGCACCAAGTTCTCATTGGAGAGCGGAATCCAGAGCGAATTGCAGTGGTGGTCTAGGATCCCAAAAATCGGCCAGAGGCTCCAACTATTGGTCTCTAGTTCTCATTGGAGAGTAGAATCTAGATGGGTTTACTAGGACCTGAAAAACATTCTAGTGGTGGCCTAGGATTCGACACTTCGGTCAACCTGGAAGACTCTTGACTTTGACGTTTTGAAGGCCAAGTTCTAGTTGGATAGCAGAATCCAACAAGGATTCGACGTTGACGTGCACAGAAGTCATTATTGGTGGCCTAGGATCCGACAACTCGGTTTTCCAGAACAAGCTTGACTGCAAGGCTTACTAAATAGTAGAAAAAGTCAGTGCTGGCCTAGAATCCCGAGAAGTCTCGAAAGAAGGCCGAGGTTTTGTGGAAAAGCCGAGGTTTTCGCCATTCGCCCTCGAAACCATTGAACCTATTATCGACTCTCGGTAGATTCCGAAGAATCTTGACTGCGAGATTTTGAAAAGATACCAATTGCTGGAGATATGTTCCTTTGAAGTACGGCAGTACTCTCATTCCGTGGTGTAATTCCAACACTGCCGAGTTGTCGGATGCTAGGCCACGACTGAGTTTTTGCACAGTTCAACATAAGGTCGATGGATTCTACTATTCAGTGAGAGCTTGCCCTCAAAACCATGGCAGTCAAGATTCTTCTGATAATCGAATTATCGGATTCTAGGACAGACAGTGACTTCAGAATCTCAAAGTCCCTCGCTTCAGAAGCTGAACCTTCTCCTCAAACCCCAGCAGCTTTTCAACATCTCACCCTATCCTGTCCATCATTTTGGCGCGTTTTCTCGCCTTGCTGTGTTTGTGTTTGCCAAACCAATAGACACCTTTTCGCCCGTGATGATGATAACCTGTCTCTTGTGGGCCAGTAACCAAAACAATCACTCCGGTCCGCCACTTACCGAAGTGACCATACACAGATTAAGCGGACGCCGAAAAGGACACCGACAGAGAGAAGAGGTGATTAGAGGCGGCACGTGTCGGTTTTCAAGTGGCGAGCAATCGTTTTCGGATCAATTCACTGGGGAAGGAGTACTGTAGACGTGACAGCTCAGCTCCCTGTCAATACGCTCCACTGATAATTGGTGCAATCGATAGATCTCATTATGATCTAGATTCTATCACTCATTTCAGAACAAATGGTCTCGTCTCGGGCGTCCACCCACCCCTCGATTCTCGAACTGCACTGTCAGCTGCTCCTTTCTACCCCAAAAAAAAAACATATGCTCATCTGACGCATCCAATTAAGGAGCAGTAAGCTCTCGTGTTACTACCCCTCCACCTGAGCTCCCACTAATCCGTTGTCTTCTTCGGTGCTCCTCTCATTGCTCAGTCATAAACTGGCTTAATGTATCATTGTGCGGCTGGCCAGGCAAAAGCACACAAATACGGCAACCGATTATGATGTCCGCTGGACATAAGGATGTCCGGTGTGCGCCCCCCGCCGTCTAAGAAGGTCCCTCACTTCTTCGCATGTCGCCGCGAATCGGCTAATTAAACTTGTTGCCAAACGGCTGGCGGCTGGTTGGAGGCAGGTACACTGAAGATATACGGGGGGCCCCTCATGAATGAGATACTAATAATAATTATCGTCTTCCGGCGATTGCCTTGTTTGCTTGTCTCATGTTGCTCGTGGAGCAAGAGAAAGAGGAAGAAAAAGGCAGAGAGGAAAATGATATGCCCCGGTGCTCATCTGAGATTCACCAGCGTCTCTGATTTCTGAACGATTTTTCGGAGGATTCTAGAGGATTCTTCGTGGAAGAATCTGGAAGATTCGAGGAGTTTCTGGAGGACTCTGAAGGGTTCCAAAGGGCTCGGAACTCTCTCGGAAGGCTCGGAACGCTTAGAAAGATTCTGGAGGATTCTGGACGATTCTGGAAAATTCTAGAGGATTCTGAAGGGTTCTGGAAGATTCTCAAGAGTTTTGGAAGATTTGAGAGGATTCTATAAGATTCTGAAGGATTCTGAAGGATGACCAGAATTCGGTATCCAGTTTAGAAGTTTCTGGACTCATAGACGACGTGGATCCTTTAATAAATGTGGAAGATTAGTTTCTTGCCTTTGGGACGTTTTGCAACCAAGACCGGTTAAGACCAAGACGTCTCGGAACTCAGCCGTTTTGGTACCAAGACGGGTTAAGACCGGGACGTTTCGAAACCCAGACGTTTCTAAACGAAGACGTTTCAAAACCCAGACGATTCGGAACCCAGACGTTTTAATCCAAGACGCTTTAAAACCGAGACGTTTCGGAACCCATCCATTTCGAACTCAATCATCTTCTCAAATCATGAAACTTCATTTGAAAACGGAAGCAAAGTCCTCCAGTTTGAGAGGTTAGGTTTGAAACGTCCAGGTTCAGAGCGTCTTTGGTTTTGAAACGTCTCAGTTTCGAAATCGCCGCTTTCGCGTTTTCACGGTTTCAAAACGTCCAGGCTCAGAGCGTCTTGGTCTTGAAACGTCTAGGTTTCAGAACCTCTCGATTCCCAGAATCGATCCCCCCATTTGTCTTCCCAGAAGACAACTCTTCTCTCCTCTCATGCCAAGTTGGCCCAGTGCGATCACATGCTCCCCTGTCGAGCAGAGAATGACTTATTGACACCTACCGATGACTGTGGATGATCCACTCGAAAGTGCCCTATTATGACAGTGTTATTCATCGATGAGCGCGCGTCTCGAATAGGGTGGTGTGGCCTCTCCTGCAAAACACACACACAAACATGTGTCCCTCCTCTCCGAGAATCTTCTCACAATATGCCACTGTGTTGCTCTCACTCACTGCTTTTTAGATTGAATGTTTGCTCTCTCTCTCTCCCTACCCAATCTTCCCTACCCTTTCCATGAAAGGACAGGAAATGGAGAAGAGAGAGAGGAGAAGTTGGATGATTTGTTTGGGTTGGTGCTCTCTATGTCTGTATGTGAGGTGCACTTAGAGACTCGGTTTCGGAACTTTTACTCGGAAGTTCCTTTGCTCGGAGAGCCCACTATCCCTCAAAGGAGCCACGAGCTCTAAGAAGAGGAAGTGTCACAAATGATAAAGCAACAAGAATGGAGCATGATCATCATAACCAATGATATCATTGTTCCGGCTCTTTCTTCATGAGGTTAATACCACTGTTATCACCTGCGAACAGAGAAAAAAACTGCCAATCGAGGCATACAGGAAGAAGAGTTAGAAGATCCACCTTTTGTTGAGCCCAGTCAGCACTGATAAAGAAAGTTCGAAATGGGCGTGGTCGAGCAGAGCCAACGGCATTTGTCAATAGAGGAGTGATAGCGAGGATTCGAATGGGTACGGTAGCGGGAAGAGCAGAGAGAGCGAGGGTTAAACTACAGTCGACGAACGAGAAATTTCTGGAGAATCCGAAATCCTCTGGACCTTCTGGATCTCCCAGAATTCGGATTCGGACGTTTCTTGAAGTCCTCCAAGTCTTTGTGACCTCCTGGATTCCTAATTTTGGTTTATGAGTGTCTCCCGACGTTGTCTAAGTTCTCTCGACCGTCCAGGCTCCAATTTTCAAGCTCTGGGCGTATCCTGATGCCATAAGCCATCTAGATTCTAAATTCTGAAGTTTCTGAAAGTCGTCGACGTCTTCTAAACCTTATCGATTCGAGCTTTTGAAGTCTCAGTTGTTCTGAAAAGTGGTTACCAAGTGGTTATCTTCTGGGCTTTCTGAATTTCGGATTCTGAATGTCTCCTAAAATCGTCGACGTCTTCAGGACGCCTACAGACTCCCCTCAAAAACTCCCCCTCCAAAAATCTAACAATCTCCCATTTTTCAGGCCTCCCCGAAGCGTGGGTCCGCTCCTCGGACATTGGCCTTCCGAAGCCCGACGCCGTGCTCTTCTTCGAGGTGTCCCCGGAAGTGGCCGCTCGCCGTGGCGGATTCGGCGGCGAGCGTCTCGAGACGGCGACGATTCAACAGAAGGTGGCCGAGGTGATGCCCAAGCTTCGCGACGACGCCTTCTGGAAGTCGGTGAACGCCGACGGCGACTACGAGCAGGTCGAGGTGGAGGTGCGCCGACTGTACGACGGACTGTCGCGGGAGCATCCATTGGAGTCGTTGACTCAGATTTGAGATTCTTCATTATTATTTGTTCTTCACTTTTTTTTGATCTACCTATTCATCTAATCCATTCCATGCTGTCTGTCTATATCTACCTGTCGTAAATACAATGAATCCCAATTTTGAAATTCAAATTTGTTTTTATTGGCACACAAAGAACAAGAAAAAAAAAGTTAAAAGGAAGCGAGAGAAACAGGAGGAGCACTGGTACGGTATGTACATAAACACTTTTTTTGTTGTTGGGAGGCGAATAATAAGACACAAAAAGAAACTATATAATGAATTTGGTGAGGTTGCTTTCCCGTATGTGGAATCGATTTTTTTTTGATGAAGCGAAAAAATTTGAAAAAAAAACAAAAATAATATGGAAAATGTGAGAAGAGATAATAGGGAGAAAAGAAGGAGAATGCAGATGAAAGAATCGGTAGATCAAAAAATGGGGGAAACATGGAGAATGGGAACGTTGGAAGTGCGCTCTGTTGAGAATGATGCAATTTTTTTTTCGAAAATTTTCAAATAATTTTTTTTTGTAAATTTCAAATTTTCTCATTCAAATTCGCACTTTTTCGGTACAGTTAGGTCAAATCGAATTTTTGATCTAGCAGTGCTCAGAAAGAGCGCAAAAAAATCAAGCGAAAATTCAAAAATTTTCGAAAAAAAAAATTTTTTTCGAAAAAGTTAAAAAACAATTTTTTTCGAAAAAGTTCCAAAAAATATTACCGACGGTAAAATGTAGGTCGCCTTGCGGGTGCACAAAGTTAAGTTTCAAAATTTTCCGAAAAAAATCTTTTTTTGGACATTTTTCAAAACAATTTTTTTTTTCGGAAAATCTCCAGAAAAATTTTCTTCCGAAAAGTTTCAAGAAATGTTTCTGAATTGACCCGAAACCGCTGATTCTCAACAAAGCCTACCTCCAACATTCGGATTCAAAAATTTTGAAATTTCGAAAAAAAACGGACACTAAAAACGTTTGGAAAAGTCGACAACCACAGCCAACTGTGAGATATCGGGCAGATAGTGATCGTTGTGATGGTGTTGGTGGAGCAGTTGCTCGTCGTGCTTCTTCAGATGCCGCTCGAGATTCGTCTGCTGTCCGAAGCAGCGCTCACACTTTCGGCACCGGAACGGACGCTCCTGGAACATGGAGATGGTGGTGTAGGAGGATGGATGATGATGATGATGGTGGAGTAGTAGTAGTAGTCTTGGAGGAGGTGGTAGTAGAAGGTGTGGAGTGTAGACTTCGCTGCCGATGATGACTGTGGTGGAGGGGTGTCAGCGAGGTGTTCGGCTACAAACACGAACAAATGGGAACAATCGGTTCTCATGGGGAGACACTTTTTGGATAGAGAGGAAAGAAGAAGAAGCAGGGGTTCTATGACGCGCGTGAGGTACCCGGGAACCCATGGGAGAATAGTCATGAGATTGTTAGAGATATTGCTCACCTTATTATGAATGTTCCTCACGTGGCGTTGAAGGTTCGAGGAGATCGAGAAGCTTCGCTCGCAGTATTGGCACTGAAAAATTGATGAGTCACTTTGATCTACCCTCTTGATCTCTGTTCTTTTAGAATTCTTCCATAGCCTATATTATCCATTCATCAAGCTTGGACTATCCGGAATAACGACACTCCGCCGTTCGGCAGTGCGCTAAATTGGAAAAGATCAAAAATTTCGCCCGCGAAAACAATATTAATTTTCGCGGGCCTTAGCGCACTACGGAACAGCGGAGTGTCGTAATTTCGGATTGTCAAAGGATAACGAATGGATAATAAAGTCGCTGTCGAATTAAAATTTCCAGAAAAACACACCTTCAAAAAAATTTTTTTTTGGAAATTTTGTTCATTTTTGCCATTGGTAGATCAAAAGAAAAAGTAATCGGAATTTTTGATCTACCAGTGATAAAAAACCCCCACAAAAGGGTTGCTCTACTGTGCGCAGAAATTTTTTGTAAATCACGATTTTCGAAAAAAAGTTTTTTTTTGAAATTTTTGTTTGTAAACCATGCCGTATGATTCAAACGACAAAAAAGCAGAAAACATGATTTTCAGAAAAAAAATTTTTTTTTTCTTGAAATTTCCCGAATTCACTATTCGAGTTTTGCATGTGTGGAAAACGCGCTCCATTTCTCGAAAATTTTCGCAATTTTTGATCTACCCTTGATTAAAAAAAGGCGCGCGAGTCTTGGTTAGTGGTAGATCAAAAATCCCCCCTGATCTCCGTATTTTCGACGCTCACCTTATACGGCTGCTCTCCGGTATGCGTCCTCAAGTGCCTCGTCAAATTCGCGGACCTCGGGAAGACCTTCTGACAGAACTTGCACGTGTACCGATCCTTGCCACTTCCCGTCGAGCTCGACGAGCCGGGCGACGATGACGATTTGATTCCATTGAGCCCGTTGAGGAACGCGTGGTGGTGATGGTGGTGTCCGTTGGATGACGAGTGGTTGAAGCTGAACGGCCGCTGGAACAAGGCCAACAACTGTGACGGGTTGATGGTGGTCTGCTGTTGTGGCGCTTGTGTGGATGACGCTTGCGTCGCTGCCAGAATCGCCGAGATCGAGTGTGGATTGTGCTTCTTCTTCGTGGGCAACTGGATCTCCACACCGCTCTCCGAGTCGTCGTCGTCATCGTTGCCCGAGTCCCCAACACTGTCGCGGTCCTCACCGTCCTCGGACTTCGTCTCCATTTCTGACGTGGATGGGGGCTTTGGGGTGGCCGACAGGTCGACGGGTTCGGTGGTGGTGGGCGAGGATTCGCTGGCGTGGCCGCTGAAGAGAAGGGTATTTGATTTGAAATTCTGAGAGGTTTTACTCAACACATTTCTAATCACGAATAATTCATCAAGACGTACTAATGCAGGGGGCAAAAAAATACTTCTAGGTTTCACATGAAAAATTCATACCTCGACGAACACTCCTCGGCGTCTGGAGACGACGACGGCGGTGGCATCTGCTGCTGGAGCATTTTCAACGCTTCTGGGTTCAGGAACAGCGGGAATTGCGGCACCTGGGGAAGAAGCTCATTAGATTTTGCACAGGGGGGGGGGGGGGGCGGGGGGGCCGCCCCGCGGGTCGCCTCC
>LR543283.1:211992-248241 GCA_900536305.3 Caenorhabditis sp. 40 LS-2015
GGGGGGGGGGGGGGGGGGGGGGGATTCTGTATGTGCACCATGCTTTAAGTGGAATTAAGGAAAAGAGAGAGAGAGAGCAAGTGTCAAGAATCACAAAGGGCAAATAGGGAGGCGACCAACTCGTTTGGGTAAGGAAATCGAATCAGGGATATAAAATATGTTGGGAGAGAAATTGAACGGATAATAAAGACTACTCAAGATGATCTAATTGGGAACCTTCCGGTTAAAAAACGGGTCGAAAAGAGGGGCGGAGCTTACTTCTTATTTCAGGACTTAGGTGGCCGAGGGGCTCGTGTTGAGGTTATCTTTGATGATCTACCTACACCTACCTACACCTTCTTACACCTCTACCAGACAGACACTAGGACCCGGGTCAAGTTTCCAGATTGGTCTAGGTCAGGTGGTCTAGGCCACCCTCCCAGCTATCCAAAGGCTCAAAAAATGCAATGATAATGCCAAAAGACCTCATGTGCTCTCCGATCACACACACACACACACACACACACCGGATCATCAGATCCTTCTTCTTCTTCTTCCATCATCTCGACAAATACACACACACACACAAAAAGGTTATAGAAGAATCTTGCGCGAGGCGCGCCCGAAAAAAATTTTTTGACAGCTAATTGGAGACGGTCACAAATAGATTGGCGGCGGGTGAGAATAGAACGACGACGAAAACATGGCGGAGGGGAGGATCGGGAAGAGCTGCCAAACGGTATGTGTGTGCCGAAAAATGAGCCCCAAGAGGGAGAGCAGGATGATGAGCTCGATGGACCGGACATGGCCATCCGTTATTTGGTAGATCAAAAAAAAATCCGGGATTTTGATCTACCCCTGTCAGGTTGACCTCAAAAAGGTCCAAGCAAAACTGCCAAATTTTGAGTGCTAAAAAAGGTCGACTTTTGATCTACCCCTCTAACTTTGCCAGTTTTGCTTCAAAATCGCTCATTTTTAGCGCAAAATGTCCCAAATTTTTGACGGATTTTCCTAGTGTATTTTGAATTCAACACAAGCAACGTTGAAGCAACAAAACCCCCAAAGTTAGAGGGGTAGATCAAAACCTCGGTTTTTCCCGTTTTTTACAACTTTATCACCATGCATCACGCCGTAGATTTGTGGATTTTCAAAAAAATGTTTTTGGTAGATTTTGAGACAAGACTGTCAAAGTTCCCACGAAAATTAAAAAATTACATGTCCACAAAGAAAACAAGAAGTGAAGACCGGAAAAGAAAGAAGAAAAGGAGGAAAACACACATAAACACTGTCTTATTATTATGAGTCAGAAGAAAAAGGAAAAAGAGACACATTTTTCATTGAGGGGATGGTCATGAGGGAAGATGACACGATGATGTTGAGGTTTTTAGGATTTCAAACCTAGTATGTCTGGGTAGATCAAGTTTGGTGCTCGGAGGTCGATCAAAATTGGAAAGTGGAATAAGGTCAAACCTTGGTAGATCAACTCCAGATTTGATCTACCTAGACAAATCTGCTCTACGAATTGCCTAACGAAGCATAATTCTAACCTCCTTATTGCGCGGACTCTTAGCCAATTAGGAGAGGATCCCAGAATTTGGTAGTAGATCAAACCCCCGTGAGAAGACACGAGACACCTGCTCTCGGTGTAATCCAATGTATATGTACTACCACCACCACCTCTCTACAGTACTCCACGCTTCCCCCGCGCGCGGGAGCCCCTCCCCTTCCCTGACGATTTTTGAGTCATGCGAGTTTGTCTTCTTCTTCTCCCTCCCGTTGTCCATACAAGAAAAGGGTGTCCTAATGCATTTCGAGGTGGTAGTATAGGGATAGAATAAGAGGAGGTGGGGGGAGGGGTGAACAGATTGAGAAAAAGTGTAAATATCGGAGAAGAAATGAATAGAGAGGGGAGCATTTTGGGGTGGAGAGATGGATGTGATTCATTTAGGGAGGGGTTGCAGTGTGCATGGTTCAAAAATCCAAATCGACTCAATCAACATGACTGTAGTTTAGACTTTTCAGGTTCACCGTAGTTTACCAGTTTGGGAAAGGAAACTAGAAAACCTCACTTTTCTAGCCCCCCTTCACCCATCTGCATATAACCTAAAGCCTTCTCCTTCCATGTACAGGTGAGGAGGGTACAGGGCGTTACGTAACACGTTGGATAAGACGAGGACGCACCCGGATGTCTGGGGAACGAGAAGGAGGAGGAGGAGGAAGAAGAGACATGGAACAATACCGTATCCTGCATTGTCACTTCAGACAAATTTATCTAGATTCCTGTAACAGGTATCAAAAAGTCGTCAACTACAAAAATGTTTGCCACTTTGTAATGAACGATTTTTTAGTTGACTACTTTTCGATACCGGTTACACCAACTGAGATATTTTGATCAAAGGCTTCGTTACAAGTTTGTTCAAATCGATTTAACTTTTGATGAGGGACAAAAGCTTTGTGGTTAACGGCCAAATCGAACCACAAAGCCTGAGCTAGCCAAACTCATCGGCAAGAAATTTCCTTCAGATCTATATAGTTTTCATAAAAATCCGACGTTTAGGGACCAAGTTATGGCGGGAAGAAAATTTGGCGGCCACCATGGCAGGTATGGTTGAAAACAATTTTGGTACCGAAAAATCACCTTTCCGTCACTTTGACCAAACTTATCTCGGTTCCTGTGTCAGATTTTCAGAAATGGTCAACTAACAAATTGCTCATGATAAATAGAGAAACATTTTGTTAGTTGACCACTTTTTTGTAACTGTCACAGGAATTGAGATATCTTTGGGCGAAGTGATGGGATGGGGTGCATCAATTAGATGATCAGAGTCTTGAAGACGGGACACAATTTTTAGTCAGACATATAAAAGGGTGTCCTGGATAATAGCCAGCAATATTCAAAATGATGACCAAACTCGACCAC
Source organism: Caenorhabditis sp. 40 LS-2015 (assembly GCA_900536305.3). NCBI lineage: Eukaryota > Metazoa > Nematoda > Chromadorea > Rhabditida > Rhabditidae > Caenorhabditis > Caenorhabditis tribulationis. The sequence continues at coordinate 214,892 of LR543283.1, forward strand.
GGCGGCCAAGGAGGCGACCTAGACCTTGAAGATGAACTTTGGACCACATTTGATCTACCACTCCAAAATCCATGAGAATCTTCGTGTGAAATTTTTTACCCTCACCCCTGGTAGATCATCCTCCAGCCGCTCGATCTACGAGAGATTCTCTTTTTGTTTCAAATTCACCCTCCTCTTATTATCTATTCTCATATTCATCAAACGTGCCGTTGTCTCTCTCTCTCCCCCTCTCGTCTCCTCCGAATCCCAAAAATCAGAGGAGGAGAAAGAAAGATGACAGGTAATCTCGAATGTATTGCCACCCGCCATCTCCTCCTCCTGCTCCTTCTCGGAGAGTAAGAGAGAGCTCATCTAAATTTGATGACGCCTTCTTATTCTCCTCTGGAGAAGAAGAAGAAGGAGAGGTGAGCATGGGGGAACATCTGTCATCAGTACAAGACACAGGGAAGCGGAGAAAAAGGGGAAGCAAAAAGTGCGGGAAAAAAATTGTGAGATTCAAATTCAGCGATGTCAAGTTGATCTATTAGGCAAACGGGAAGTTCTGCGCCCGCGCCCCACCGGACGCATCGATGAATTTGAATTTCGCGGGCGCTGGCGCCGCGAAATTCAAACGCATCAACTGTTTTCAGTGAACTTTTCGCTTCGTTTTTTATCTTTTTTCGCGAAATTTTCGCAATTAATGATCACAAATGTTGATTGTTCGTATAAAAAAGGTATCCTTATTGTTTGAAATTATCAATATCGCTGTTTTTTTCAATGAGTCGATTGACAATTCCGAGATTTAAAGCAAAAATGTCTAGCGAAAAAATGAGGATACCTTTTTTATACGAAAAATCAACATTTGCGATCATTAATTGCGAAAATTTCGCGAAAAAAGATAAAAAACGAAGCGAAAAGTTTACTGAAAACAGTTGATGTGTTTGAATTTCGCGGCGCCAGCGCCCGCGAAATTCAAATTCGTCGATGCGTCCGGTGGGCGCAGAACTTGGGCGCGGGCGCAGAACTTCCCGTTTGCCTAATACCCAAAAGTTTCGGGCTTGAAAACCACTGTTTGGGGTTTTGTGGTTTCCTGAAGCTGATGACCTAGAAACTCCCCAACATTGGGAAACTAGACCACAAAACACTCGAGGTCTATCCCAATTTTCGGAAATGAGTAAACGTTTGAAATCGAGCGAGCTGAAGATGAAAAAGAGTCAAAAGTCGAAAAGAATATAAACACGAGCCTCAAGTCAGAAAAAGACAATGATGTTATCAAGGGGAGCAAAATTGGAGCCTTGGCTCAGAGAGCCTGAGTAGGAAGGCTCGTGAGGTTTTGTGGGTCTAGGAGGTCCACGAGGTCTATCTGAGGTTAAGACTAGACGTTCTGAGACAAAGCTCCTGTTTAGGTGCTCAAAGAGCCCGAAAAAGTGACAACGAAGACAAGGAAAAAGTGGAATGACTTGAAGGGATAGACAAGAGGCTTCGTCATTCTAGAGATGAGAATTATTGAGAACACTAATAACCATTCATTTCGATGCCTTGTACTCTTCGCCATCTTGTACTTCTATGTACATCTTCTTTAGAGGAAAATCTCGAATAGTACATCATCTGACTCTTCAAGAGACATGGGATTTCAGATTAGAAGAGAGACAAGAGAGGACGACTAGAGAAATGTGGTGTCAAGAAGAGTGTGAGAGGAGCCACATGATGATAATTGTGCGAGATGGATGATATGCCGTCGAGGGCCGCTTGATAGAACGGATAATTAGAGGGTTATAAGAGGAAGGCTGTTGATGGTTGAGGAGGAAATCTTCGAGAGGAGGGAAGGCATATAGAGGCATATGTTGTTTTCATCGGTGCTGGTTGGATGAAATTAAAAGGTGTACATGTGAGGGCGGTCATATAAAGTGAACTCCAATGGTACATGAAAACAATTAGGTGTTGTGGGTGGGCCGTAAATCTCACAGGTTAAAAAATACCTCCACCTTATAGTCTAGATTGTTCTGAATCGAACCCCAAAAAACTAGACCTCATAGAATAGTCTAGAAGATGAGATATGGTCCATTGAAGTTGATGGCCTAGAAACCTCCAACTTTGGGAAACTAGACCACGAAAAACTTGAGGCTATGAAAGTTGATGACCCAGAAGTCTCCAGGTCTATCCACCTTGCCCTTGAGAGACTCTTTTCAAAAATTAGGAGGTTTGCAACTTCTAGAAACTGAGTTCTACCTATGGCCGAGTATTGTAGCTTTCTAGGCCACCAACTTCAAAAGGCAATTGCTCAGTTTTCGTTGGGTTTATGGAGTTGAAGAGGGCTGGAAACGCTGAAAATGACTAGCTATGATTTCCCAATCAAATTTTCCAATGTTTTCCCTCTCTAGATTTTTTGTGGCTGTGTATTTTCATTTTTTTTTTTTTTTTTTGACAGAATTTGGTTCCATGTCTTGAATTCCGATGAAGGTTTTTTCCCCCTTCAAAAGTTTGTGTCTCAAAAAAGAAGAAGAGGTGAGCCACTTAACAAAGTGCACCCTGATGAAGAGTTCACCTGGGAATAGATTTCATATTTTTTTGTCTGAGAAAAAAGTTAGTCAGCCAACATATCCTTATCCGCGATGACTCTCCACTCTCTCCTCTTCTTGACATCCTTTTGTCACTCCCGGATTTGTTCCACAGCAAAATGTTTTGATTCAGGAGACACTGGGTGAAACAAAACATTCTCTCTCCTCGAAGGTCATATTCTCTTTCTCTCGTTGTATTCAAATTTTCATCATTCCTTTTCTCCCCAACTTTTTTCGTCGCTGTCCAACTTATCCGAACCGAGAGAGAAGTGAGTCATCTCGGATGGAAAAGGAGATGGAGAAAAGGGGTGCTAATAGCAACTACAGTAGGCTGTTGTGGTCGCATGAATAGAGGAGGGAGAGAATCGAGAAATAGATTGCTTATTCTTGTGGGGTGTGATATGTACATGTACATGGTGATACAGTTGTAAGGGGTCAAGCTTTGATCTACTCCTCTAATTTTGAGGGGTTTGTTGCTTCAATGCTTCTCATTTTTGACTCAAAATGCACTATATAATTCTGCTAAAACTTTGGTGCATTTTGAGCCAAAAAGGAGCGATTTTGAAGCAAACTGACTAAGTTAGAGGGGTAGATCAAAAGTCAAATTTTGGGCGGTAGATTAATGGACAAATTATACATTGTGTTCAAAAACCCATCTCCAAGTTCTAGGTCGTTACCCTGGCCGCCGTGGTCGAGTTCGAATTTTGTATTCGTTTTGATCACTTTTCCAGCCAAACCTCAATTTTCTTGACCCATGACTTGGTTGTGATACTTGTTTGGGAATCTACGAAAACTGTGCTCTAAACTTTAAAAATTTGACATTTGATCTACCTCTCTAACTTTGTGGGTTTTGTTGCTTCAACGTTTCTTGTTTTTGTCTCGAATGGCACCAGGTAAATCTGCTAAAATTTTGGGACATTTTGCGTTATAAATGAGCGATTTTGAAGCAAAAGATGACGAAGTCAGGGGGGTAGATCAAAAGCACTTTTCAGCCAAACCGAACTCTTCGATGACTCTTGGCTTAATCCTGGTCTGGTTCTGGAAATGTCGACCTGAATAAACTACTTTTGATCTACCAAAAAAAATGCACCAAACTGGTTCCCGGGTACCGCCAGGTTACATTTGTTCGGGTAATTATGGACCACCCTGTAGAAAATATGGCCTTAGGATTCAACTTTACGATGTCTTAACTTGAACCACGTGAAAATTTTGCAGGTTTTCATTTCATAAGCTGACCCAATTAAAAGTTCAACCCGAGAAAAATCTAGAAAGCTCTATGACCAATCGAAAAGCAAAACTCATAAACCTATCGTAATCCACCCTCCGCCGAGAGTATGAGCAATTGAGACATTTTACCTTGATTAACTCTCCCTCCCCTCTCTCTGTTTTCAAGCAATCTGCGAGCCAAGAAAAATGTCGTAAAATTTTACGACTCGAGCAGCTGACACACAATCAACCGGTAGTAGACATACATATGCGGGAATTGGGGACGGGGGGAGAGATGAATTATTTATTATTCCGATTTCATTTCGACTCGATCCGATTTGGGGGAACATTTACCGGAAATGAGGGAGTTTGTCAGAAAACATTTTTGTGGAAAAAAAACCTAGTTTTGATCTACCATGAAACCGAACACAGAAGTACCAATTTCAGAAACGATATTTTCTATTGCGACACCAGAATTGAGTTGCGGGTAGTCAAGGAGAAAGCAAGAATGGGAGATCAAAAAGTTCGATTTCTGATCTACCCCTTTAACTTGAGCATGAAATCGATGAAATCAGGACCATCCTTTTTGTTTTTTGGGTTTGAACTTGAGCTTAAGCTTGAGCTTAGCCTTAGCTTAGCTTGAGCTTGAGCTCAAAATTGAGCAAGCAGAACTGGCAGAGTTAGTGTGGCACATCGAAACTTCTTTTTTTTTTGGTTTGGACCACTTTTGAGCCGAACCTCGATTTTCTTGACCCATGACTTGGTTCGGATACCTGTTTTTATGGAAAATTGACTTTTGATCTACCCCCTCAAACTTGGTCAGTTTCGCTTCAATCCCGCTTATTATTGGCTTGAAATGCATCAAGTTTTCAGTGGATTCATGGAAACTTGATTATGCTAAACCAGAGCTAAACGTGAGCAATTTCGAGAGAACACTGGCAAGGCTAGGAGTAGATCAGAAATACTTTGATGATCCATAACTGGCTCTTGTTTTAAAAGGGTTGAACTTCGAAGTGAACTATTTGTAGTCGATATTTTATATATATATACAAATGTCATATAACAAAAAATAGAAGCAAAAAAGAGAAAACTATCAAATACGAGCGCTCTAGTCGTTCTCTGGAGGCGGTGCACTGGCTCGATCCTGGAACAGAAAAAAAAAACTTCAAGAATTTTCTGTCGATTTTTTGAAAGAGCAACTTTCAATGGTCATTTTGAGGCAAAAATGAGCAATTTTGAAGCAAAGCTAATCATGTTAGAGGGGTAGATCGAAAAGTCAAATTTTGATCTACCCCTCTAACTCAGACAGTTTTGCTTCAAAATTGATCAGTTTTGTCTGGAAATGCACCGAAAATAATTTCGGTTGATTGTCAGCTAAAAATGAGTGATTTCGAAGCAGATTTGATTTTTGATCTACCCTCATAACTCTCTAAGTTTTTCTTCAAATTGCTCAGGAATTACTGAACATTTTAAGCTAGATTACCTGATACTCGGGAGGTGCTTCAACTATCGAATTTCCGTCGGGTTGAATTATCGAGTATGTCGGAGGTTGACCATAAACCTGGCCCGCCGGAATCGTCCCAATGGTCACCGGGAACTCGCATCGCAACTTTCTATCCTTCTCCACCTCCACAATGATGCAGTAGTCCACCTCGATGGTTTTGGTTCGGAAACTTGGTGTCAATGGGTTGGGGAGGATTAGCACTACATTGATAAGACCCTCTGAGCAGCAGGTCACCGTGTAACTCTTCTCCACCTCGGACATTACAGTTTCCGCGGTTTTATGGTCGCAATGTTTATGGCAGTGCTCATCGGAGGCGACGTGTGAGTTCTCTTGTTGAGCTTGATAATGAACATGTTGCATGAGTTTGGCCTTCAGATAGTAGAGAGGTTTTTTGGAGTGATTATGGATGGAGACTGCTATTGGGATGACGTCACCTGGGGTGAAGCCAATTTTCGGGAGGTTTACCTGGAATTAAAGTTGAGGAGGTCAACACTTCGAAAGTCTGACCAACCTTCACTTTCACTTCTCTGCTGCCCAGAAATCCAGAGTGTCTGCATGCAGAGCCTATCATTGGTTTGGTGTAGTTGGGGGTTCGATTCAGGTCGATTATGGGAATCACTGAAATGGAGATGGATTGCTCAGCATAAAATTCTACACATTTTTGTAGTTGTAAACTTTTGTCCAGCTCTTTTGGTTTTTGAGTTATGCGCCTTTAACGTTGAGACAAGAGAGTGAGAGACGCAGACGCTGTTGTCAGGAGGGATGCTCATAACTTTAAAGGCGCATATCTTAAAAGTGGACGGAAATAACAAAATATAGTTAATTGTAATGTTTCTCAGCATAAAATTGTACACATTTTTGTGGTTGACAACTTTTTTCTAGCTCCTCTAGTTTTTGAGATATGCACCTTTAAAGGTGAGCTCCCTAGCTTTAAGAGCACATATCTCAAAAGTGGGCGAAGATATCTATAAATGGTCAACTACGAAATTGTTCAGCATAAAATTTTACACATTTTTGTAGTTGACCACTCGCTTTATCTCTGGTAGTTTTTGAGTTATGCGCCTTTAAAGTCGGGAGTAGATAAAGGGGAAGATTCAGAGAAGCTAGAGTCGCACATAACTTTGAAACCGGCAAAGCTAGAGAAAAGTTTTCAACAACAAAAAGGAAGTTCTCAATTTGATAAATCTATTCTAAAGTTTTCAGCTCAATCGAACCACTACCACCTAGTTTTTTCAAGCTACAAAACTTGGCGATTTTGAGGCTAAGAGTGCAAGAGGTCCTGTAAACCAACCTGTGAACACTCTTTTCGCCTCCACATCTAACCGCCATGGTCTATTCAATTCCACATGTACCGAGTATCGGATGTTACCATGGGTGCCCTCAAAACTCGGCGGACAACTCTGCGGCAGTTGGAACATGAACGGGAAGATGTTCAAGCCAAGCGGAATTTTGTTGGACTGAAAGCATAGAAAGTGGGCGTGACCAAAGACTGTGTCAAGTCTTACCGGGTTGTCGATAGAGCTCCATGGCTGGCTGACACCTTCCAGAATGTTCACTGTGGTCTTATAGCTGATGTGGTCGGAGTAGTTGAAGTAGAGCGCCGACTTGTGAGAGTGAGAGACTGGGTGACCGGATTTTCTGGAAGAGTTTTTGGTTCGGAGCATTTTGAGCCAAACATGAGCGATTTTGAAGCAAAGCTAACCTGGATTTGATCTACCTCATTTTCACTTCAAAATCGCTAACTTTTTCCAAGAAATATCTACTCACAATCTCCACTCCTTCATTGGCTCCTTCCAGTACGTTTGAACCTCTCCATGAATACAAATTTTGAGCGATAGCGCATATAAGGCGGAGTCGTTTCGAATGGTCAGCATGCCACGGACACATTGTCCGGGTGCGTAGACGCCAGAGGGTTGGTCGAATTCGATGGAGAATTGGGGATCCATCTGGAATATGGAAGACATGTTGGTTCTCAAAAAGTTTCGGCGCCTTTAGGGCCAAAAATCAGTGGTTTTGAAGCGAAACTGACAAAGTTAAAGGGGTAGATCAAAAGCAATTGTTTCAAGAAATGGAAAAAATATGTATCAGAATCAAGTCAAAATCGAGGCTCGGCTCAAAAAGTGCTCCAAACCATAAAAAGGAAGTTTTGATCTACAACTCTAACTCTGTCAGTTTTACTTCAAAATTGCTCAATTTCAAGCTCGAGCTCAAGCTCAAGCTCGAGCTTAAGCTTAAGCTAAGATCAAGCTCAGGCTCAAGCTCAAACCCGAAAAAGGTCCGCAACAGACACGTTGACGCAAGAATGCGGGAAAATGGGCGTGGTCCATGCGATTTTTCGAACGGACAATAAGAGTGAAAAGATGTTTCTAAAAAAAAGTTTAGTTGGCGTTATCACTCGTCGCTTTTATATCATCGCACATGCTATCACTTTTTTCTACAATATTTGCGTCATGTTTTTTTTCTCTCGGCCCGGAATTATTTGTGAAAGTTTAGTTAGAAAACGCGGAGACGAAACGTCATTTTGACGTAGGTATGTAGATTGTGTACCCGTTCTTTTGGTTTCTTTTTTGGGCATGGTGATTCAGACAGGGTGTTTGCTGCCATGTTGGTCAGGGTTAGACTTTGCAATGTGCATAAACAGAATTTCTCGCGTTTTTCAAAAACCGATACTCAATTTACAGTTCAAAATCTGAATCAGCATGTGATTTCAGGTAGAATGCAAAAAAGTAGGAATCTCTAGCTCGATTTTGAGAATTTTCTCATTTTTTGGGTTACTGTAGCGTCAAAAGTCCGCAAACACCAAACATCGATTTTTGAGCCAAAAACTCAGGTCTAGACTGATTCGACTATGCTGAGTTCAAATTTCACATTTTCAAAACACAATTTTGACGTTCAGAGCCTGAATTTGAGTTTATGAAGATTTATTGAAAATTCAAAAAAAAAAAAAAATTATTCCTGATACGCTGGCGGACACCCCTTTGAACTTTTCACCGAAGCCTCATATGTCGGAGGTTGGGGTTGAGCCTGAATAGTTCCAATAATCAACGGCAACTCGAGTTCCACCTTTTTCTCGCTTCCAGGGAGCACCGAAATTTTATAAGCCACTTGGATTAGTTTGGTTCGGAAGCTCGGCGGAGTTTGCTCGGGAATCGTGAGCTCCATTTGAAGATTTTCTTCCAAAGTTGGCTTGCTTCGAACTTCCAAAATCTCGTTTTCAATTGTGTTATGATGGAATTTGAGGTGCTCTTTGAACATGTGTCCAGTGTCTTGTTGAGCTTCAAAATGGACGACTTGGATTAGTTTCATAGAGAGCGATTTGATAGAAGACGGTGCGTTTTTGATGGCAACGGAGACTGGAACGGTTTCTCCGGGGGTGTAGCCACGTTGAGGGATGATAACCTGCAAACGATCGATCATAGTCGAAAACCCTAACATCGACAAAAACACACACAAAAGTCGAAAATCGACAGAGGTGAATGTCGACAAAAACTGATGGTTTTTGATTTTCGTCAGTTTCCAAATTTTTGTCGACTTTTTGTCTATTTTTTGCAAAAAAAATTCTCAAAACCATATTAGACACTCAAACAAGCTATTTTAAGGTGCGACAGCACTATCAACCTACTATTTTTTTGATGGCCGAGTTGTCGGATCCTAGGCCACACTGAAAAAACTCACCATAACTTCCGCCTCTTCCTTCTTAGAAACACGGCACATGGATTTTTTTTCTTCCACGGGCACCAAAGCTCTTGAGACTCGATTCAAGTCTAGATATGGGAGTACTGTAATTATTCGACATCAATTCTCATATTCATAATAAAGAAAGTGTCCCTCACCTGAAAAAACTTTCTCCATTTCCCACTTCTTCTTCTCAAATCGGAAAACCTCGACGAGAAATTTGTACCGAACCGATCCATGTTTGCCCACGAAACTGGGTGGAGATTCTTGGGAAAGTTGAAACTCGAATGAAAAAGTATTGGTGGCAGATAGTGTTGTTGCAGTCTGAAAATTGGGTTTGGGAATAACATTGAAAATTTTTAAATGTGAATTTTAAATTTAACACACTCAGATTAGTCAGATGTAAATTTTTTGGATCAAAAATCGAACATCGATGTTTGCGGACTTTTGAGCCTACAGTAACCCAAAAAAGGAGAAAATTCTTAAAATCTAGCTAAAGAGTTATATTTTTTGCATACTATCTGAAATTTTGTGCTGTTTTCGAATCTAAAATCAAATTCAACAATAGAAAAACTCTAACTCACTTTTCCAGCTACCCACAACGATGTGACGTCATCTAAATGCACCATTTTTGAGGAAAACACAATGTGCTCTCGAAAAGTGGTATTATAGTGTTTCCAATAGGTCGATGTCTCTCCATGAACACGAATGTTGATCGATTGGATGGTTTGAGGTTTTTGAGTGTTGATGGAAACGTTTCCCTTGAGATTTTGGCCGGGGAAATAGGCAGCAGAGGGGTTGTCAAGGTGGATTTCTATTTTCTCCATTGTTTTGGAATGAACAATAACAGGAAGTGAGAGAAATGAATAGTTTGCTCCAAAAAGGAGTTTAAATGTTGTTGAAGACACCCGGAATGTTTGCGTCCATACCTTCTTATCAATAGGAAAAATGAGTCATGTGAAAGATAATAAATCATACTATAGACATGAAGATCGATTTGTACTGGAAACTAGACTAAACTGATGAGTTCGAGCAAAACAACAAGAGATGAAACGTCATTTGAACTGTCGAATTTTGAATCTCAAAAAATTAAGAGAAATTCGATTATCAAATGACTAGGTTTGGATTCAATTCCAGATTCAAAATCAGCATAAAATTTCAGGTAGAATGCAAAAAAGTAGAAGTCTCTAGCTAGATTTCAAGAATTTTCTCATTTTTTGGGTTCTTGTCGAAAATTCTTCTGTAGATTTTTGAATTTTTGTCGTTTTCCATTTTTTGTCGATTTTGAATTTTTTCCGATGTTCAAATTTGGCGATTTTCAACTTTTGTCGATTTTTGAATTTTTTTTGTCAATTTTCAATTTTTGTCAATTAGGGATTATAATAGTTTTCTTTGCTGTTTCGTAAGTGTTCACCAGGTCATTTGAAACTCATAAACCATTTGTAGTTGTTTGCCCCTTCGAATTCAAGTTTCCTACATTCCTCAACACCCAACTCCTGCTAACCTCCCGCCTCCCCAATCCCATGTATTCAGAAAACAACGTGTGATGTGACCATTGTTTACTTTCGATTCCCAAGTCTCCTTTCTCTCTCTCTCTCTCTCTCTCTCTCTCTATCTGAACAAACAGTCTCTGTCTCTTCCTCTCTACCTCCATTCATGCTTTTCGACAAAAAAAAACATTACGTTTTGGACTGATCGAAAAATGGACAGATAACAGAAACGGAATTTCGCAAAAACTGGTAATCGCTGACGACACGGCTCGTCATGATTCTTTTTTATCGATCGATTTTTTTTTTGCACAGTTTGAGTCAGCATAAACTGAATAGTGAAGTGTCATGATAAGAGGCCATTTGAGTCTTATCAGATGCTGTATAGGGTTTATAGGTTTTAGTACTTTCTTTCCAATTTTCATTTTAAATTTTCACATTTGATATTCTCTTGCTCATTCCTAAATGTTTTTTCTAGAAAATTTGAATTTTCCAATTAAAAAAGTGATGGATTTCGAAATTTCAAAGATTCTCAATTTTAGGTTTCAGGGATTCTGAATTTTCATGGGTTTTGATTTTTTGGACACTCAGAGTTCGAAGAATCTGAATTTTCATGGGCTCTGAAATTTCATGGATTTTTTTTTTGAATTTTGAGATTTTATGTATTCCGTATTTTTTCTGGAATTCAGTGTTTTTGTAAATTCAGCATTTTCTGGATTCTGAAGTTTCATATATTCTGAAATTTCATGGATTCACAATTTTCTGAATTTTGAGTTTGCAGGGATTCCGAATTTTTTTGAAATTAGGATTTTCGTTGATTCTGGAGTTTCATAGATTCTGAAATTTCCTGGATTCTGGATTTTCATGGATTCTAAACTTTCAGGATTCTGAGATTTCAAGGATTCTTAATTTTAATGGATTCTGGATTTTCTTGAATTCAAGACTCTGAATTCTCAAAGATTCTTAAATTTCAGAAATTTTGAAGGGCCACAAAATCAGAAATTTCTTTTTTTCTAAATGAACATGGATTTTGCTTTTTTTGCTGCTTCTCATTTTTCTCGAATTTCTAATCTTCATTGACTCCTTCCGATTTTCAGCATGGACGATTTACGAATCGAGTACGACGCTCCGAACGCCGTCTACTTCCCCGGCCAAGCGGTCACAGGAAAAGTGATCATTCAGAATCGGGAATGGATCAAGGCGCGATTTTTGAAAATCTGCATTCACGGTGGAGCGCATACGGGTTGGAGTGAAAGTGAGCGGCGGCATCGAACGTGAGTGGTTTAGGCTCCGCCCACTCTGGTGGGCGGAGCTTGTGAAGCTCAAAACTTGAGTGTTTTCAGAAACACGGAAGGAAAAAGCGAAACTTTCACAGAGCACGTTCACTATAATGCCACTGTCAACTACCTGAGTGGAGAATCGATTGCCTGGAAGAGTACCGATGGACAGGTAGGTCAAAAAAACTTTTTTGTGTGCGCGGGCTGGTAGATCAAAACTCTAAAATTTTCATTTTCACTCCATTTGGATCTACCAAAAAGCGCACGCTGAAAATTCGACAGGTAGATCAACAAAAAATAACGGAGTGTCGTTTCAGAACCGTTTACCCGCCGGCACCAACGTCTTCCCCTTCGCGTTCTCCATGCCCACCAACTGTCCGCCCAGCTACGAAGGCTGTCACGGCTACATCCGTTACTCGGTGCATGTCGAGTTGGACCGTCCGTGGAAGTTCAATAAGAAGTCGAAGAGGTGTTTCTCGGGTGGGTAGATCAGAGATATAACACTACAGAAATTTTTTGGTGGACTCTCATCTGAAAATTAAGAAATTTGAGGCAAAACTGACAGAGATTTGAGAAAATGGAATTTTTGAATTTTTGAATTTTTTTGATCTACCACTTTATCTCTGTCAATTTCGCTTCAAAATCGCCCATTTTTTGCTCAAAATCCATCGACACAAATTTTCATGAACCTACTGAAAATTCGGTGCGATTAAGGTCAAACCTGACGAAGTTAAAGAAAATCGAGCTTTTAACATTTTTTGATCTACCCCTCTAACCTTTTCAGTTTTGCTTCAGACTATCTTATTTTTAGCCCAAAATGCGCCAAATCGTTTGTAGATTTCAGAAAACCTGTTTTGGTGCATTTCAAACAGAGCTGACAAATTTAGAGGGGTAGATCAAAGATAAAAAATTTCTGACTTTGACCCATTTTCAAAAGTTGATCTCAATGCTGGTGCTAAAATGAAAAAAAAAAACTTGATCTACCCCTTCAACGCATTTTGAGCCAGAGTTGAGAAATTTTAAAGCGAAGCTGACCAAGTTAGAGGGGTAGAGCAAAAAATCTGTAGATTCAAAAAAAGCCAAAAAACTAATTTTCAGTTGTCCCCGCCTACGACCTGAACATCACGCCCACCGCCATCAACCCCATGGTGAACTCGGCCTCCAAAAACCTCGGCCTACTCTTCAAAAAAGGTCTCGTCTCAATGACAGTAAGCCTTCCGAAACGTGGCTACGTCGCCGGCGAAATCCTCCCAATCACCATCAACATCGACAACGGCTCCAAGGCTCCCATCGTGGCGGCGAGAGCAAAGATGACGCAACTGGCTCACTTCCACGCCAGCCACGGCGGCTCCCTCAACGCCACCCATCACACCCACCACAAAAACGACGCCAAATGTGTGGGCGAGTCTCGGCGAGCACTGGATATCGCGCCACGATCCCGCCAACAAGTGGTGCTCTCCATGAAGATCCCCGCCATCGTTCCCTCCTTCCAATGCCCGATCATCAGTGTCGACTATTGTGTCTCCGTGAAACTGGACACCGCGTCGATGTTAGGGGGAAGCCTAAAAGTCGAGTTCCCACTCATCATCGGAACCATTCCGATCCGTCAGCTGTTGCCAGTGGGGGCCACGGCTCCACCCGCTACGATGCCGACAGTATCTCCGGCGGCTCCACCGTATCCAGTTGTGGCAGGAGTTGGCGGACCCTACGCGTACCCAGCGGCTCCGTCAGCACCACCAGCGTCGCCAGGGGCTCCTGGAGCTCCTCCGATGGCATCTGCTCCACCATCCTACGAAGAGTCGATGTACGGAGTTGGAAAAGTCGAGGACTCGGAGGTAGATCATTCACCCTTTTTTTTCGCGCGTTTTTCCTAGCATTGGTAGACAGTGTGTGATTTTCGACTATGTTCAACGTTTTTTTCGAAAAACACACACTGTTAGAAAATCAAACCAATCGTTTACTAGTAATCAAAAAACGCGCCAAAACGTTTCCGCTTTTTCAGCCCTTCGCTCCTCGATATCCAGTCTACAACAATCTCCCGCAAGACCTTCCCTCTACTGATGGTGCCCCTCCATTGCCAACAAAAAATGGGTTCTAATTTCCGAGTCTTTAAAAATTGAATAAACTTCTGTGTTGTATTTATAAACCATGCGGTAGACCTGCTATGTGGGCGGAGCTTGTTCGCTTTGTTTGTCGAGGATGAAAGATTCGATAGCCTAACTTGTGTGGCTCGAAAAGTGGTCTGCGGACAGTGTGTGATTTTTGACGACGATCAAAATATTTATCGAAAAAAGCTCGGAATTTTTTCGAATTCTTTCCGAAAAATTTTCGAAACTTTGAGAAAAAAAAAATGCGCCTTCAAATTTACAGTACTGCTAAGCAGACTTCGACGCTCCGAAATAACACATTGCGCTCAATTTCGAGAAGACTTGAAAGTTCTTCAAACGAATGTTCGAGCGATTTTTTTGATTTTCCAAAAAAGTTTTTCTTGATATTCCGAAAATGTTTCGAACTTCTCAAAAAATTTTTTCGAGAATATTTCCGATGTTTTCGAAAAAAAAAAATTTTGAATATGAGAGCGCATACTATTGAGCCTACAGTAACCCAAAAAAAAATTCAATCGAGCTAGAGACTTCTGCTTTTTTGTGTTCAGATTCCGAACTCGAATCTGTCAAACCCTGAAAGAAAGGGGCAAAAAAATCCAAAAAACAAGACCACTTCATTTTATTCTCAATAAGCATGCATTGACTTCTCGGCCTTCTCATTACTCCCATTCGGCGCCTTTGATTTCTTCTTCTTCTTCTTCTTGGCCTCTCGTTTCTTGTCAGAATCATCCTGATGCGATTCCAGGTCCGTCTTCGGCGTCTCGTCTTGCTCCTGTCGCTTGGCTTTCAAATTCTTCAACAGACTCTCGTGCTCCTCGGACTTCTCCTTATCCTCCTCTTGCCCCTTCTTCTTCTTCTCGGCAGAAGGCTTGGTCTGAAAATCAAAATCAAAATTACAATGAGCAATCTGCCATCCCCCCACCTCAACCTCCTTCTTCGGCGTCGTCGCATTCTTCTTCTTACTGAACATTTTCACTATCGACTTTCGATCGGACTTTTTCGCTGGGGGCGGGGCGTCGTCGTGTTGCTTCTTGTCCTCTTTCACTTCCTCGATGGATTTTGATTTTGGAGGCGGGGCATTTTTCGGCGGCTCTTCGACTTTTGGTGGTGGTGGTGGAACAGTGGGTGCAGGTGCAGGCTCTTGGGCGGTTGGTGGTGGCAACCCTTTTTGCAATGAGTCGTTCTGGAAAATTGTCGAGTTTTGATCTCCCCCTCCAACTTTGTCAACTACGCTTCAAAATCGCTCATTTTTGGCTCAAAATGCACCGAAACAAATTTTCATGAACCTACTAACAATTCGGTGCTATTGGACCCAAGTTAAAGAAAATAGAATATTTCGAAATTTTTTGATCTACCCCTCTAACTTGGTCAGTTTCACTTCAAACTTTCTCATTTTTGGCTCAAAATGCGCCAAATCGTTTGTTGATTCCAGAAAACCTGTTTTGGTGTCTTTTGAATCGAAACTGACAAAGTTGGAGAGGTAGATCAAAAATCAAAAATTTCTGATTTTGAGCCATTTTCAAAAATTCCAGGAAACCCTGGAGGACCTCAAGGTAGGCTTAAGCTGGACTTAGGCTTAGGCCATTGTTTAGTGAGCTTAGGCTTAGCCATTCCAGCGAAGTGCAAAAAACTTGACCTTCTAAAAGAGCCTACGAGCTGAAATACTAGCTTCTGAAAAACGAAAAAAAAGCCCCCCGAATCTACAGAAACTTCTGCTCATTTTGATCCAATAATGAGCAATTTTGAAGCAAAACTGGCCGTGTTAAAGGGGTAGATCAAAAATCAAAATTTTGAAAATTGAGCCCTGCACCCACCTTGGACGTTTCCGAACACGATGACGGTGGTCGACTCGAGTCCTTTTTCTTCCCGACACAAAACATCATCATCAAAACCGTCGAGGCCGTGAGCAGAATGAGAGTGACGAACGAGCAGTCGCTTAATAATTCGACTCCATCTCGAACCATTTCGATCGAAAATTACCAAGAAAATTGTTTTATTCGGAAAATATGGTTGGCGAATTGTTTGTGTAGAGGCATTCGTTTTTTTTGGCTCTCACGTCCAAAACGAAAAGAAGAGGGTCACGGAGATAATTTTTCGATCTTATTCGGATCATTGACTTTAAAGGCGCATAATTCAAAAAATAACAGAGCTAGCAAAAAGTTGTTAACTAAAAAATGTGTAAAATTTTATGCTGAGCAATTTTGTAGTTGACAACATTTTGATAGGATTGCTCAGTTTTGAGATATTCCCCACCGAAGCTACCAAAAAAATCTTCGGAAAAAATTTTTCGAAAAAAAATTCGAAAAACACACACTCATGCCGATTTGAAATATCAAAAGCCTGTATAATAACAAAAAAAAATTATTCTAGTAGAAACTTCATTCCGAGTCAAAAGCTTCAAAAATGTAGGCATTATTTGAACATGTGCTTAATGTAGGCGACCATCCCGGACCGCTGATCACACTTCTTCATCTCATCCTCCTCCGGCACATCCGACGTGATTCTCGCCGTTTCTGGCTCCTAAAAAATATGAAGATCTTTGGGGCATCCAAAGGCCGCCCACCTTAAAAACGATCGCCGACGCCGGTAGCTCAGTATCCCGTTTGAAAATGCTTCCACGTTTCCGAGGAGTATTGCAAGCCGATGTGGGTGTCGATGAGTCAACCTTGTCAAGAGTTATACACGAATTCGTGCGGGTCAAACGAGGCGGAGCCATGGTGGAGGCCTGGGTGAACGAAGAGCTCGGTGTGGACGCTCCCGAAGATTGTCCATCAGAACCTGTCTCCGGCGTCACCGGACGCTCATTGGGGAACCCAGCGAGAAGACTTTCACCCTTGTCGCAGACCGGCGTCTCAAACCCCACTCTTCCCTCGTAGCACTTCCAAATCGTCAGCTCTCTCAGTGCAATCTCCAAAGCGTCAGAGTCAAACGGGAAGCTGGCCGGCTCCTGTCTTCGTTTCTCCGTAGCGAGACCCTTCTCCACTCCGACCGCGTAGCCCGAAAACTTTTCCGCCAGTTCCGCTTCGAGACTGGGCGCCGGTGAGCTGCGGGCTCCAATCAGACGGCATACAAGAATACTGAAGAAGATGGTTGCGAAACGGCACAAAGTTACAAAGTGAGACTCACTCTGCGTATCCATTCTTGAACGCGCTATCCTCCACAAGTTTTTTGATGCGTCTCTTGATGGACGTCGGTCTCTCGCGTATCGGATTGAACACCTCACTGTTGACTCCAATGATCTGATCTCCGACAAGGAATGCAGAGCTGGCTGGAGTCTTGGCACGAATCTGAGAGGAGCAAGAGAAATGAAACTAGCTCCATGTAATGGGTGTTTTTCGAAAACATCGAATTTCGAAAAATTCTTCATTTTTTACGGAAAATTCGAGAAAATTTTTTTTCGGAAAATTGTTCGAATTTTTTTTTTCGAAATTTTTTCTCGAAATTGTTCTTGGCAGTACTGTAAATTTAAAGGCGCTTTTGTTTTTTTCATGAAGTTCCGTTTTTTCTCGAAAAATTTTTCGAAAAAAAAATCCGAAAAATTTTTTTTTCGGATTTTTTTCTGGGAAATTTTGAGAAAATTTTTTTTTTTGGAAAATTTCGAGAAAAAATTTGAACCTTTTCTTGGCAGTTACTGTAAACTTGAAGACGATTTTGCTTTGTCTCGAAGTTTCGCTTCTAGATTCGAAAATTTTCCGAAAAAAATCGAGAAAAAAATTTTCGGAAAATTTTTTCGAGATTTTTCCAAAAAGTTACTTCGAAAATTTTTTCGAAAATTTTTAGAAACAAATCCAACTCACATGCTGAACGAGCACGCGTCTCTTATCCGCACACAACATCAACCCGGTGCTCTCATTCTGACAGTAGAGCCGCACCGAGAAGTAGTGAAGGCGATCCTCGGGCGCCGGCACGAGTTCGTCAAGTTGCTGCTTCGCCAGACAGCTCAAATTCCAGACGCGGATCACGGTGATCGCCACGAATCGCTTCCCGCGTCGAAGTGTGCCCTTCGAGTAGGCCGACAGCGCGTCGTTGGTCCAGAACGGGATGCCGTCGACGACGGTAATTTGATCGCCGGGCATGAAGAGGGGCATCAGGGTGCGTGCCACTTTCGTCACCACCAGGTTACGATTCACGGTGACTAGCTCTCGGAACTTGTCGAACAACGCCGCTTCGACTTGGACCACGATCGGAAGGTAGTGAGTTGGTGGGGGCTCCGGTGCTGCTGCCTGAGCTTGATTCTTGTTGGAAACGGTTTTTCGGATGCTGATGGCCTTGCGGATGCTGGTGGTTCTATCCTCATCGTTTGCTTCCGAAACGTCCAACGTTTGATTTTCAGATCGTTGTTCGGAAGAATGAAGGTTGTTCTCCTTATCTTGACTGGGTTTTCTTCGCAGCTGAAAAAAAATCGAGTAGATCAAACTGAATTGTTTGCATTTGAACTGGTAGATCAAATATGGACAGTCCAGAAGTTTGATCTACTAGCTCAGAATCTCCAAACGCCTATGGTTCTAATCAGTGTGTGGTTTTCGATGACGTTTGAAAAATTTTTCGAACGTTTTTTTTTCGAAAAAACAACTTTTTTTTCGAAAAGTTGCTCGAACAAATTTCCGAGAAATTTTCGAAAATTTTTCAAGAAAAAAAACGAATGTGCCTTTAAATTTACAGTAGTACTGCTAAGCAGACTTCGACACTCCAAAATAACGCACTGCGCTCAATTTAACGGAAAGTCGGAAATTCTTGAAATGTTCGAACGATTTTCGAAAAAATTATCGAACAACTTTTCGATAAGAATTCGAAAAAAAATTTTCGAAACTGTTCTTTGGAAAAACACACACACTGGTTATAACTTCTAGCGTAATAGCACTGGTAGATCAAAACAAAAAAATCTGATCTACCAGTACTAGAAAAGCGCGTGTACCTTCATCTCCGATCTGTTCTGTTTGGTGCCCGACACGGATTTCCTAATTGATCCATTTTTCGATTTCTTCAATGACCGCTGCTGTCTCCGATTCTCCCTCTCATTCTCCATTGGATCACACCTTGTCGATGGGGCGAAGGTAAAAATAATTGAAGGACGGGTAACGTGGGACAAAAAAAACTGCTACAAAATTTTTTTTGATGACCCGGGTCACGGCGTCGACTACTTTGAGGGGAAATCTGGACGAAATGTCTAATTTGAGTTGAGAACAAGAATCAGCATCAAATTCTAGGTGGAATGCAAAAAAGTAGAAGTCTCTAGCTTCATTTTGAAAATTTCAGTTTTTTTGGGTTACTGTATCGTCAAAAGTCCGCAAACACCGATGTTCGATTTTTGAGCCAAAAACTGGTCTAGACTAATTCGACCGTGCTAAATTCAAATTTGACATTGTAAACCTTTCATTTTCACTTCTAACACCGTTATTGATCTACTCTCTTCAGAACGAAAAAAAAACAACAAGTTCAAAATCGTCTCATTTCCCGTACTTGTTCTTGATATACGAGATGATTCCAGCTCCCTCGTGACACTTCTTCAACTCGTCCTCCTCCGGAATGTCCGACGTGATGTTGGAGCGCTCGTGTTTGGCCTGGAAATTTTGTAGATCAGACTTTTGATCTTTCGATTTTTCGATAATACCGCAAATTTGACAGTGGAATTTTTCGTCGACTTTTGGGAGCTACTCGGAGCCATCGTCATCTCTCCGAATCCGCGCTGTCCGGGATTCAAGGAAATCGTGTTGGGCTGAATTCCGATGCTCTTGTCCCCAATCGGCATGGCCATAGAGGTGGGTGGAAGGGCTTGTGAGTCATGGGGGGTCGATGAGTTGCATGGAGAGGTGTTGGAGGGAGAGCAGGACATCACTGGCATCATTCGAGACTTCACGGGGGTCCTGGCACATTGTTCTCCTGTCATTAGAGACTCCCCCTTGTCACACGGGGTATGCTCGAGCTGCTCCGGCTGCACCCATTGTCTTAGAAAAGTCAACTCTCGCAGTGCAATCTCCAGGGAATCGGCGGCGAACGGAAGACTCATCAGTTGACTCGGCGTCTTTTGGAGCATTTTGACTCCTTTCGGAACGCCGGCCGCGTAGTCCGCAAACTCGTTGCCGAGCTCCGCTTCGAGACTTGGAGCCGGCGAGCTGCGTGCGCCGATTCGTCGGCTTGCAATGAGTCTGAAGAAGCAATTTTGGAATTTCAAGAAATTAGAGATTCTGAAATTCTGTGATCCTGAGATTTCGAGAATTCTGAGATTCCAAGGATTCTGAGATTTCGAGAATTCTGAGATTCCAAGGATTCTGAGATTTCGAGAATTCTGAGATTCCAAGGATTCTGAGATTTCGAGAATTCTGAGATCTCGGAAATTCTGAATTTTTAAAATTTCGAGAATTCTGAGATTTTGAGATTTTTGAGATTTCGGAATTTCGAGAATACTGATCTTTTGAGATTTTGAGGTTTCGAGGATTCGAGAATTCAGAGATTTCAAAAAATCTGGAAAAATATGAGATTCTGAGATTCTGAGAATTCCGAGATCTTGAGATTTTAAAATTTCGAGAATTCGAGAATTCTGAAACTCCGAGAATTCTGAGATTTCGAAAATTATGAGATTCTGAGAATTCCGAGATCTTGAGATTTTAAAATTTCGAGAATTCGAGAATTCTGAAACTCCGAGAATTCTGAGATTTCGAAAATAATGAGATTCTGAAAATTCTGAGATTCTGATAACTCTGAGATTTCCAAAATTCTGAGAATTCTGGGTATTTCGAGATTCTGAGATTTCGGAAATTCTGAGATTTCGAGACTTCTCGAGACTCCGAGACACCGAGACTCCGAGACTCCGAGACTCCGAGACTCCGAGACTCCGAGACTCCGAGACTCCGAGACTTACTCCGCATATCCCTTCTGTTGAACCCCACTGGTCACCAGTCGATAAGCTTGCTTGACGACAGCTCTCTTGTTTTTTCCAGCGAGCAGTTGGCTGTCAACACACAGGACCTCATCTCCAGCGAGGAGCACCTTGCTGACAGGAGTGTCGGCTCGCACCTGAATAATGGAATAAGATGCAGGGTCCGAGAATCTAAAACTAACATTCTGCACCGTCACACTCTTCCAAGTCCCGCCCAACTTTAATCCTCCCGTTGCACCATTCTCGCAGTAAATCTTCACAGCAAAGTACTGCCTTCCCACTTCAATTTGAGTCGCAATCTGATCCACCTGACTCTTGGACAGACACTTGATGTTCCAAACGCGTACAAGGCTCATCTCAACACCAATCTTCAGGCACTCCTGAATCTCTCTCTCCAAATCCGCAATGTTCCAGACACTGCTCCCATTGACACCCGAAATTTGATCTCCAGGCATCAGATCGGCCATTAGAGAGATCGGGACTCGGGTGATCACCATGTTCTTGTTGTGCTTGACATTGGCCATAAAGTCCGAGAGCTCCGACGGACCGAGCGCCACAGAAATTGAGATGTAGTGAGTTGGTGGAGCTGCTTCGAGGATGGTTATCGGGGCCGGAAGAGCTGGTTTCGAAGGGGAGATAGTGAGTGGTACTGTCATGGTCTCGCTCTTTTCGTCGTCGTAGCCAGTGACTTCCATGGTTTCGGAGACTTGCTCCGAAGAGACTTGGTCCTGGCTGGTCTTCTTTTTGATCTAAATTGGAAAAATGTCTTGTGAAGACTCGAGAAGCCTCGAACAAGTTTCGAAAAGCCTTGAGTCAGAGTCTATGGAAGTTTCGGAATCTCGAGAAAGTCCCGAGAAGGGCAGATTTCGTATCTTGAAAAGACTTAAGATCTCAGGAAATCTAGGTGTTAAAACCAAGAGAAGTCTGAAAAAGTCTCGATTTTCCAGTCTCGAGAGGTCTCGATTTTCAAGTCTCGAGAAGTCTCGATATTCAAGTCTCGAGAAGTCTCGATTTTCAAGTCTTGAGAAATCTCGATTTTCAGCACTCGAGAAGTTTCAAAATGTTGAAGTCTCGAGAAAAACATGAAAAATCTCGATTTTCAAGTCTCGAGAAGTCCCGCTCTCAAAAACTCTAGATCCAGAATTCCCGGGAAGTCTCTAAGTCTCAAAGGTCTCGCGAGTTTTCGAGGCTATAACTTTTCGAGACTTCCCGAGACTATTTTCTCGTGAGAATTCTCGCGACCCCAAATTGCTCACCTTCGGCGATCTAACCATTTTCAGAGGTGTCGTCGCTTCCGGCAATTTCTTTGGATTCTCCACCGGTCTCCATTGTGATTTTTGCTGTTTTTGCTCCTTCCCCTTCTTCTTGTTGTCCTTATTATTGATCTCAACCGTTCTCGACATCTTTTTTTCGAGAAAACCAGATAAAAATTTTTGATATTCAGAATAGAAATGAGCGATTGAGAAAATCGATAAGACCCGCCCTCCGTTTTTCGATTTGAAAAAAGTCGAACGGTCACTTTTTTCTAACACTAAATTTTACGATTCGTGGCAAACAATTTGTCAAGGAAAAATCAAAAAAATTTAGTTTCCAAAATATTATCGTCCTTGTCGAGTTTTATTTTCGCGAAAAATCCTCGCATCTTTTGAAAAAGGCAAAAAATGCAGAGCAAGTCGCCGGCCGAGAAGGGCAACGACGTCGACAACGCCAAGGAGCAGATGAAGAAGGTAAGCTCCGCCCACAATTGCAACAGTGCCGCATGGTTTTCAGAAAACGCCAGAAGAGCTCGCTCAAATGGCCATCGTCAATCGCGCGTTCTCCGCCGAGTCTTCCGATGAGCCACCTCCACTGCTCCAGAAGAGATCCGAGTCGACGCTGGACGCGTTGAGCAGTCAACTCAAGTCGGTGCCGCTGGTCAAGGCATTCAACACCGCCGAGAATCAACTGGACCCGCAGAACCAGAAAAAGTGAACACTGAAAGCATTGTCGTATGAATCGCATATGAAGATTTTATGTCCATGTCTCTATCTCAAGAACCGTAATAGCTATCGAGAAAGTCCTTCCCAGTTCCTTCTGGTGTTCCGCAAGGATCAGTAGTTGGCCCTCTCCTTTTCATCATTTTCATTAATGATCTTCTTGATAGCATCCCCCCCGGTCTCCATTTCTCTGCTTTTGCTGACGACATAAAACTCTATTCCCATGATCCCGTACTTCTACTATCTGGAATCGACACTATTGATACCTGGGCCACAAACAATAAGCTTCCTCTAGCACATACAAAGACTTCTCTTCTACGCCTCGGTTCCAGAAACATTCACGCCCCCCTAATCATTTCCTCCTCAGTAATTCGTTCTTCTGACAATATCCGGGATCTAAGACTTATTACCGACTCCAAACTTAGGTTCACCCAACACATAAACAAATCGGTTGTTGTTTCTCTGCTCCGGTCCAAACAACTTTTGAAATCCTTCAAATCCACCAACCCCACCTTCTACCTCCACTTATTCAGAACCTACGTCCTTCCGTCTCTGGAATATTGCTCAGCCGTCTATTCTCCTGCCCCTAACTCCAAACTGTCACATAAACTCGAATCCCCACTTCGTTTCTTCACCCGTAAAGTCTTTCAGAAATGCAATATCTCATACTCTTCCTATCAAGATCGTCTCTCCCAACTTGACCTCTTCTCCATTAGACACCGTAGACTCAGATCTAAACTAATTCTTCTCTACAAAATGATTAGCGACGCCTCTTATATGCCAGAATTATCCTCTTTCATCAGAATTTCCGACTGTCCTAGGAGACCCATGACCCTTATCCTCTCTGATCAATGTACTGATGACTTCTTCTTCACCACAGTCCCTATTTGGAATTCTATTGTAAGAAATACACCCCAATTTTTAACTCCTGGTCAATTTTCTACTTTAACCCAATCTTCCATCACCCGGTTTTAGTTGTCCCCTTCCCTTCTCCTCTCCTTCAAAATTCTTGCCAAAACCCTTAAATGTTTTATGTTTTCATTCCCCATTCTCTAGGTTGTTCTCGTGAGGGAACTATCTAGAACTTCCGTTATAACTTTAGTGCCATATCTTTTTCTGATCAATAAATTAAATTAAAGTTTAAACTGCGAAATTGCTCAGCATAAAATTCTACACAATTTTGTAGTTGTCAACTATTTGCTAGCTTTGTTGGTTTTTGAGTAATGATCCTTCAAAGTCGAGGGTACAGTGAGAGACGCAGAGAAACGAGAGATCTTGAAAAGAGCAAAGATTTGCATCAAGTTTTACATGAAACTTTTAAACCTGTGCCGATTCTAGTTGTAAAATATCTCAAAAATTATCCTTTTTTTTAATGCCTCCCAAAACAGTGCAAATTTGAGATTTTTGATGCTTCCCAAAAATGTCATTTTTCTAGTTCCCATCTCAATTTCGAACAGTAAACCCCACTTTTCAACCTTTCACTATATGTTCCATTTTTCAGCTGGTTCTATTGTCAGGTCAACTAATAATCGATTTCCCTACTAATCCTCTTGTCCCATTGTCTCTTTACATCTTATCTCACTGCCCACCCCTTTTTCCCACAGTCCAAAGTCATGACCTCTAGCGAGACAAGAAAACGCGCGCGAAACTCACCAACCACCTGCATCTTAGGGTAGGTCATCTGAAGACACTCCACCACCCACCCCTCTTCTATCCGCTCATCCAATAGTTTTTGGTCGCACCATTCGCAATGTTCGCCAACCTCGTCCCTACCACTCCAGTCCCTCCAACGATGACGATCGATATCGAGTTGGGCAACGTCTCGAAAAAGTTCTTTCCCGGCGAGACTGTAACCGGGAAAGTGGTCCTCCAGACCAGTCAACCTATCGCTGCTCGATTCCTGAAAATTTCGTGGAAAGGAGTGACCAAGTGTGATTTTGAGAGCTCCAAGGAAAACGTGCACTTGTCGAATTCCACGATTCCGTGGATCGCGAAGGATGGAAAGGTGAGTTGTTGTATTTTTTTTCCTCTTTTTAGCCAGATGGAAAATATGCATCAAGAGCTTCAATTAGCTCCTTAGAAAAATTTTTTAGCTAGCAATCAATATTCAAATAATTCAAAAAGTGTGCAAAGCCTTGACCTCAAAAACGCACCTAAAATCCATTTTCTAGCTCAATTTTGAGACGAGTTATGTGCCTTTCAAGAAGTGAGAAGCGCAGGAAAGGAAGCACTCTCATATCTCTGCGTCTCTCACTATCTCGCGGAATGGCCCAAAAATTTAAAAGAGTTTAAAATGTGCGCAAAGTCTTGAGCTTTCAAACCTACCAAAAACCATCTCGCAAGCTCAACTTTGAGAATAGTTACGCCTCTTTTAAAAAGAGTGAGAGACGCAGAGAGGGAGGTACTCTCGCCTCTCGACATCCTTTCTAATCGAATCAGCTAATACGCTTTGAATCAACTCAAAATACGCGCCAAGTTCTGAGCTCCAAAACGCACTAAAAATCAACTCGCGAGCACAACTTGGAGCAAAGTTATGTTCCTTTCAAGATCTCTCACTTCTCTGCGCCTCTCACTCTCTAGCCCTAACTTTCAAGGCGCATAACTCAAAAACCAGTAGAGCTAAAAAAAAGTTGCAAACAACAAAAATGTGTAAAATTTCATGCTGAGCAATTTTGCAATTTGCACCATTTTTAAAGCTCCACTGGTTTTTGAGTTATGTGCCTTGAAAGTGGAGGCTAGGTGGGTGAGAGTATGTGAGAGACGTAGATAACCGAGCGCTCCTGTCTCTCTGAATCTCCCGTCTTAAAGTTCAAAACTGATCTTTTTTTGCTAACAGAACGAGATCTCCACTGGCACTCACAAGTTCCGCTTCAACTTCCGCGTCCCCGCCGATGCTCCGCCAAGCTTCAGCGGCTCCCATGGATCCACCAGCTATGCTATCCACGTGGAGCTCGACTGCCGATGGAAGTGGAATTCGGAGACTAAAGCGGAGTTCTTCGTGGTGCCCAAGACTTGCATGGCAGAGTCGGCACCAGAAATGATGGAGTCCGCGAAATTCGTGAGCCACAAAAACTCGGGAACCCTCATCAAGGACGGCCTCTTCTCCATCCGCATGCACTTCGCGAAGAGAGCCTTCATGCCCGGCGAGACCATCCGAACCTCGGTGACCATGGAGAATCACTCCACAAAACCCATCAACTCGCTTCAATTCGAGCTCGTCCGTCAATGCCACTACCACGCGCAACCGCAAAAGACATTCTGCTCGTTGAAGGACTGTCTGAAGACCTGCCCATCTCCACCCAAATACATTAGAAACCACGAGACCACTCTACACTCGGGCCTTCATCGCTGTCACATTGCCCCGGGCGAGACGAAGACGGTGACGGTGGAAATCGATTTGCCACGTGGAATTCCGGCCACCTTCGAGTCGGCGATGATTTCGATGGGCTACCTGGTGAGCTTCTCGCTGAAGAATGGGTCATGGAGCAATAACAAGTTGGAGTGCAACGCCAGAATTGTGATTGGAAACGAGGAGAAGATTGATGGAGCTGAGAAGAAGAAGAGTCCGGAATTCATGGCACCACCCCCATATTCTCCATAAACCTGCGATAATCCCCTAACCCTTAAACAGTCTCATACCCACCTTGTCTTTTTTTTGTGTCTCTGTCTGTCTGTCTATCCCTCTCTCTCTCTCTCTTTGCCCTTTTTTAGCTTTTAACCAACCAAAAAATTTGCATCAAGAGCTTCGAAAAGCACCAAGAATCTTCTTTCTAGCTCGATTTCTAGCATAGTTATGCTCGTTTCAAGATCTCTCGCTTCTCTGCGTCTCTCACTCTCTATCTTCCACTTTAAAGGCGCAAAACTCAAAAACTAGTAGAGCTAGAAAACCAATGTCAACTTTTGAAGTTTGCCTGCTGACTCCCTTTTTACTGTCCCCCCAAAGTTCCCTATAATTGTCCCCCATCTGTCCCTTAAGTGCCTCGAATCCTGTTCCAGACTTTTGACCCTCTCATTTCTATTTTATGTTTCTTTTCATTTTCCCATTTTTCAATTTCTTTTTCAGTCCGAATAAAGTCTCACTCTCAGTTAACAAAATTATACTTGTTCCCTAGACAGAATATCGTGTTTGTTTTTCTGTGTCTCTAATCATAAAATTTTTTACAAGAAAACTTTTCAAGTTTAAACTAACCGATGATAAAAATCAAGAGCTTCACAATGCACCAAAAACCACTTTTCTAGCTCAATTTCGAGCAAAGTTAGGCTCATTAAAAAATTTCTCGCTTCTCTGCGTCTCTCACTCTCTAGTCTCAACTTTAAAAGCGCATAACTCAAAAACTAACAGAGCTAGCAAAAAGTTGATAATTACAAAAATGTGTAAAATTTTATGCTGAGCAATTTTGCAGTTTGCACTTTTTTGATAGCACCACCCCTTTTTGAGTTACATGCCAAGAAACAAAAAAAGGAGGAGTAGTTGAAGACAGTCGAGAATCTCGAGAACACTTTGTTCTAACATATTTTCTGTCCCCAAAATTGCCTCGAATTCCTCGCAAATGTGACCTCTCAAAATTTTCAATTTTCATCTTCGAACAAAGTGTCTTCAGGCGAACGATTTTTGCTTTCCATCAATCAAACTTTCTAACCGGTTCAAAGGGGACGCGCGACCCTCCATAAAGGCATTCGTTCGAAACGACGACAATCAAAAAACCCGAGTACATAGAGAGACAGCATGGGCGAATGGAGAGACGCAGAGAAAACAAACGAATATGAAATGTGGGAGAATGCCAGGACCGTTTGGCGGGCGAGGGTACCGCTCCCCTTCCTTTCCTTTCACTTTCCTCGTTTTTTCGGACGGTATTGACTTTCTCTCCTACTATCAACTGACCATTTTATAAGAAATTGGCCTACTACTTTCGAAATTTTTTCGCAAAAAGAAAATCTTGACCATGACCTGTCGTAGTAACGCGCGGGTGTGTGCCAAAATAGGATCCGCCCACAAAACGAAATTTTGACTGATTTAGTTTCGTGGGCCATGTCAGGTGCATCAGTTTTTACATGACAGTAAACCTGGGTAATCTTTGACTTAAAATTTTTTCAATTCCAGATGGTCAAGTCTTCCATCTTGATCTATCGCGACTACCACAAGCCTGGTGACAAGGTCAAAGGCTCCGTGATTCTCGAGCTCGACTCGGAAATTTGTGCCAACTTCGTCAAGATCAGCTGCATTTGCAACAGTGGCCACAGTGTTATGATGGGACGTGGCGGAGCGAGTGGACAGTCGAAGATTCTGTTCGACGAGAGCATCTTCCCGTGGAAGGCTGAGAATGGGGTGGTGAGTCAGAAGCACAAATTTGATAACCGGGAAACTGTTCAGCATAAAATTCTACACATTTTTGTAGCTTCCAACTTTTTTCTATCTCTATTAGTTTTTGAATTATGAGCCTTTAAAGGAGAGGCCTCGACTAGAGCCTGGGGAAGGAGAGATGCAGAGCGGATGAGGGTCTGCAAAAAGCTTTATATGGAAAGAACCAGCAAAGCTATCAAAACGTTGTCAACTGCAGAATTGTTTAACATAAAATTCTACACATTTTCGTAGTTGACAACTTTTTTCTGGCTCTCTTAGTTTTTGAGTTATGCGCCTTTAAAGTAACGAGTAGATAGTGTCTGCTTTTCTGCAACTGTGGAACATTACTGTGCCTTTTTAGACTTTGACCGAGCTGATGCAAACTTGAGTAAAACAATAATAGGATATGAGAGACGCAGAGAAGCAGACACTGTTGTTTCTCTGCGTCTCTCTCTCTCTCCAGATCCCTCAAAAACGTTCCATGACCTATTGAATCCCTTGATCTTTTGTTTGTTCTTCTCATTTCGAAATGTCTTGTTTTTGCTGAAACCCAAGCCCATCTCGGACCGCCATGTGTTCCCCAGGCATGTTTATGACCCCGGATCTTTCGGAAACGGTACTTTTCGGTCACGTGCTTCACCCAAATACAAATTGCTCACTTTAAAGGCGCATAACTCAAAAACTGATAAAGCTAGAAAAATGTTGTCAACTACAAGACGATGTAGAATTTCATGCTGAGCAATGCAGTAATTGCAACTTTTTTGATAGCTATCTTACTTTTCAATGTATCGTTTCCAGACCAAACTCGCCGCCGGGAAGCACAGCTTCCCTTTCTGCTTCCGTCTTCCGGACGACATGCCAGACTCGTTCTTCATGCGCGGCGCCGGAACCATGTTCACCATCTACCAAGTACGCCTTACTATCGAACGTCCATGGAGATGGAACTATACCGACGGGAAACGCTTTGATGTCGAGGCTGACGCGGAGCAGAAACCAATGTTTCTGAAGAGAGCCGGATCCGGATATTTCTGATTGAAAAGTTTTTGGAAAAAGATTTTTCATTCATGTTGAGAATTTCAATAAAGTGTTGACATACAAAAAAAAATACCAAAAAAGCACAAGGATTATGCTCAGAAAATGAGATTTCATAGTGAGATTAAAATTTTTGTAATATTCCAATGACTGGTGAGAAGGCCATCAAGTTCTTGACACTCCAACTTCCGGATCCACCACACCTCCATCGACTGGTTTTTGCTCGGAGCCCATGACCGCTTCCGCCAGCGTCAGATCTCCCTTTTGTTGTGCCCATTTTGCGGGTTCGGCTCTGAAATTTTATGAGCTTGTAATGCTCTAAAAATCACCAAGAAAGCTCAATTTTGAGCAAAGATATGTTGATTTCAAGATCTCTCCCTTTTCTGCGCCTCTCACTGTCTAGCCTTCACTTTAAAGGCGCATAACTCAAAAACCAGTAAAGCTAGCAAAATGTTGTCAACTACAAAATTGCTCAGCATAAAATTTCACCCATTTTTGTAGGTTACAAAGTTCTTCTAGCTCTGCTAGTTTTTGAGTTATACACCTTTAAAGAGCCTATTTCTATGCGTCTCTCACCTGGCGAACACAATAAAAATTGTGTTGGTGATTGCCAGAACTGCTCCATACACCATGAACACCCTCTGCCATTCACTGAAACTGTCGGTGGGTGTTAGAGCGGGCACCAGAAATGATCCGGCCATCAGAGAGGAGCAGGCGATGATCTGGACAATGGACATGACAAATGGTGAATATTGGCCAGAAACCATGACGGCACATTTGCTGTATCCACCGGAGGAGAAACCGAGGAGAGCCATGGGGATCGCTGAAAAAGTGGTGTTTCTAAAGCCTTTTTTTGCCAAGCCTGTGCCGAGCCCGGGACAAGCCTGGGCCAAGGTTGGGCAAAGCCTGGGTCAAGCCTGGGTTAAGTCTGTGTTAAACGTATGCTGAGCCTATGCCGAACCTTAGCCGAGCAGTGCTCAGATCAATCCGAAGTCAATCCAGGGCTAAGCCTATATCAGGCCTGGGCCAAGCCTGGCCATGCCTAGGCTGAGCGTAGGCCAAGCTTGGGCCAAGTGCAGGTCAAACCTGGCCTAAGCTTGGGTAAGCCTGGGCCACGCCTGGGCCAATCCTGTGTCAAGCCTAAGTCAAGTCTGGGTTCAGCCTTTGCTAAGCCTATTCTGAGCCTATGCCGAACCTTAGCCGAGCAGAGCTTAGGTCGATCTAAAGTCAATCCAGGGTTAAGCCTATATCAAGCCTGGGCTAAGCCGGGGACAAGCATGGACCAAGCCTGGGCCAAGCTTGGGGCAAACCTGGATCAAGCCTATGTTAAGTCTAGGTTAAGCCTGGGTCAACTTACAAAGCAATAAGACATCCAACACTTTGCTGCCTCCCGGACTGGAGCACGCCAAAATGATGAAGAAAATGGATGAGCCCAAAAGAGCACAAGAGTTGAACATTTTCATCTTGGTCAAATCCGAGATCGACTTGATGCGATCCGAGAAAAAGCCGGTGCTGAATTTGATCACGAGCTGTAAAATAAAACTTGAAAAATGTTCTCCTCCAAAAAGTTTAAAGCTGTACCAAACAAGCCATTGGGATCAGTGTCAGAAGTCCCGCTTCTGTTGGTGTGCATCCGATGACTCCACGTAAATAGATGGGTGCGTAGGAGATAGAGAATTGGGAGACCAGAAAATTTCCAATCACCGCGATCCATACTCCCCAGATGACGATGGAAGAGACGATTTTGCGGATGGGGGTCTGCAAAAAGCTTTATATCGTAAGACCCAGAAAAACTATCGAAATTTGGTCAACTACAAAATTGTTCAGCATAATATTTTACATACTTTAGTAGTTTTCTACTGTTTTCTAGCCCTGTCGGTTTTTAAGTTATGCGCCTTTAAAGTGAAGGCGGAAGAGTGAGAGACGCAGAGAAGCGGGTGCACTCTGTATCTTCAAACGTTTATATCTCCCGAAACACGTAAGCTATCAAAAAGTATTTAATTGCTAAATTGATCAGCATAAAATATTACACAGTTTTGTAGTCTTCCACTTTTTGCTGGCTCTGTCGGCTCTTGAGTTATGCGCCTTTAAAGTCGAGAGTAGATAGAGAAGAAGATAGCTCTTGACCAGTGGCTTTCAAGGCGCATAACTCAAAAACTAATAGAGCTAGAAAAAAGCTTTTAACTCCAAAAATGAAGATCCAGATGTGCTTATAATACTCCCAAATTTTCAAGTCCTCCTACCTCATTAGCTCCCTTTCCAGCCTGATGGAGTTTTTTTCCAAAACTGATCTTCCTCCACTCCTTCCTCTGCACAAACGGGTGCTTCACCGCACGATCTCTATAATAGACCGCCCACAGGATAGTGAGAGCTCCCAGAATGGCTCCATGGAGATAGAAGACCCAAGGCCAGCCGGCTGGAAAATATGGTCATCTTGTTGAAGGGTTCATAAAGTTGCTCAAACTTCATCAACTTTTTAAAGGTTCAGTGACCGAGAAAATTGGTTATCTTTTGCACAAAAAATGATAAGTTTTGAACAATCTTGAACAAAGTTATAAGCTAAAGAATGAAGTGGTGTATCATACACAAATAGGCCATACAAGCAAACTCTTACCACTTGTCGCCAGAGCCCCCGAAACCGGCATGGTAAAAACTGCACCCATCTCCACATGAGCCGAGAGCACCGAGATGAACAACCCCTTCTCATTGACAGCGGCCCACTCGTTGACCACAACTCCAGCTGTGGTGAACAAATTTGACAGAGTGATGCCTTGAAGGACCCGGAGGACCACGAAGACCGGGAAGCTCCACGAAACAATCCACGGGGTGATGACGACCAGAACGGTGCCAAGCACTCCACTAATCGTCATGACCTTGTGGACTCCAAAGCGAGCGGTGAGCCGAGACATCGGGACGACGGCGGCGATGGCTCCAAGGAATCCCGCAGCGAAGCCCAGGCTTTTTTCGGCGGTTCCGAAGGCGAAGCGTCTGTCGGATAGGGGAAGATCGGGGTCGTTCCAGTTGACCTCTTCGATTGACTTGTTGGATAGAAGGAAGTCGTCCCAGTATGGAGAGGAGTGAAGGTTCACCATGGAGACGTAGGTTGCGTTGTAACAGATGATTCTAGAAGGAGGGGAAGTTAGTGGGGGTGGTCTGGTCGATGAGTTGGTGGGTTGTAACGTAGCTAGGGGTCGACCACGGGTCCATGGTGTTCAGAAAGGCTCATAGGGGCCTACTGGTCTCTACCAGGTCTATGGAAGTTTATGAGGATACATGGGGTCCAGGGGGTCCAAGGATGTCTATCTTGGGTTTTCGAACGTTCCCGAGGATCCATGTGGGTACACGGAGTCCGAAGGGACACATGCGGGCCCGAGGGTTCTTCAGGTCTACCATGGGTTTATTGGGGTTCACGAGAGCCCAAGAGGTTCACTATTCCAAGGGCTTTAAAAACTTACAAAGAAGCGCAGCTAGGTCGACCATGGGCCCATGGTGTTCAGAAAGGCTCATGGGGGTCTACTGGTCTCTACCAGGTCTATAGAAGTTTATGAGGAACCATAGGGCCCACGAGGTCCAAGGATGTCTTCCACGGGTTTATGAAAGTTTCCGAGGATCCAGGGGGTTCACTGGGTCCATGGGAATACTTGGGGAC
Source organism: Caenorhabditis sp. 40 LS-2015 (assembly GCA_900536305.3). Taxonomy (NCBI): domain Eukaryota; kingdom Metazoa; phylum Nematoda; class Chromadorea; order Rhabditida; family Rhabditidae; genus Caenorhabditis; species Caenorhabditis tribulationis. The sequence goes on from LR543283.1 coordinate 247,558, forward strand.
CCAAGGGTTCTACAGGATTACCACAGGTCTATTAGGGTTGACAGGGGTCCAACGGGTTCACTGTTCCAAGCCTTTCAAAAAAACTTACGAAGAAAGCAAAAAGGACAAAAACAGCAAAGCGATGAGCAGAATGATATACCGATTGCCGCCAAGGCATCCATATCTTCCATCCTCCTCCTCTTCATGATCTACACCGACCGAGACTTCAGATGAGGTGACAGTAGTGATTCCAGATGACGACGACATGTTTGAAAGCGAGAGATAGTGTGAAAAGGTTGTGAATTTTTTTTTTCCTCAGATCTATCGCCCCGATAGTTTTATACTAGTGCTTATGCAAATTCCGGTCGCCGATGATGATTTGAGGTGCACTGCCACACATGTGTTGTAGTGGAATAGTGAACTATGGAGTTTGTGGAAGGTACAAGCGGCTCATTTTCGGGTGGACATGGGTTTTGTAGTTGTTCAAAGGCTATAGAAGTTCAAACCGACATATCCCAAGAAACAGCAAAGCTATAAAAAAATTTTCAACTACAATACTGTTTAGCATAAAATTTCATACATACTTGCAAAATTACGGGCCGGCCCGCGGCCCGGCCCGGCCCGGCTGAGATTTTCGCCGGGCCGACGTCAAGCCGGGCCGGCCCCCCCCCCCCCCCCCCCCCCCCCCCCCCCCCCCCCCCCCCC
>LR543283.1:248275-291465 GCA_900536305.3 Caenorhabditis sp. 40 LS-2015
CCCCCCCCCCCCCCCCCCCGGCCCGCGGGTCGGGGGTCATTACTGAAGCTGATTTTTTTCCCGATTTTTCGGAAAAAAGTTTTTGAAAAGTAACTTTTCTGGAACCAAATTGTTCTTTTTGTACTTTTTGATTTGAAAAAAAAGATTCTAAAAAAAATAGCATAAATTTTTTCGTTCTCTTTCATAGACAAAATAAAAAATTTGAAAAAAAAAATTTCAGTTGAGTAAGGCAGGCCGGGCCGCGGGCCGGGCCGGGCCGGGAAAATCCTCCTACCGGCCCGGCCCGGCCCGTTGCAAGTATGATTTCATACACTTTTGAAGTTTACCACTTTTTCTTAGCTCCGCCCCTTTACGAGTTATGCGTCTTTGAAGGCAAAGAGACGAGAGACTAGAGACGCAGACGCTCTCATCGTCTGCTTCTCTCTCTCCCCCTCTCTCTCTCCAAATCCACCCTCAAAAACGCTCTCTGACTCATTAAATTCCTAGATCTTTTGTTTGTTCTTCGCTATCGTTTCGAAATGTCTTGTTTTCGCTAAAACCCAAGCCCTTCTCGGACCGACATGTGTTCCTCAGGTGGTCCATCGTCATAAGCTCGAATCTTTCGGATACGGTACTTTTGTGTCATGTGCCCTTTCATGTCTCACACATGATGTTGAATATCTGTGTATTCTTTTCTTCGATTTCATAATCGTCATTCACTCATCATCTTTGACCACCAGAAACAAACATATTTTCTTCACACAGATGTTCCGAAAAAGAGGCTCCGCCCATTTTCAAGATGGAAACCATGAGACAGCAGGCAGATAGTATCTCAGAAACAGCTTCTTGAATTCCGTTGAATTTTTGGAAATTTCTTATTTTCCCACTCAGAAAATAGACATATTGATGTCGTATTCTCTCCCCATTGAAATGCTTATTGTGTGTTTTTCGACCAGAGCGTGGCAACATCTATTTCATCATTCTGCCGTTCCTCATGTGGTCAACAAGACAATTAATTTTTTTTTGGTGCATCGATTTTCAACTTTCCCTACTTGGCACCTAAAATGACCACGCCTTCTCGCTTCTCTCCGTCTCTCACTCTCTCGCTTGACCGATCCAAATTTCCATTTTAACCTTTACTAAAAAACAAATGAAGAGCTTCAAAATGCACTAAAAACCAATTCTCTAGCTCAATCTTGAGCAGAGTTATGGCCCATTCAAGATCTCTCGCTTCTCTGCGTCTTTCACTCTCTTATCTCTACTTTAAAGGCGCATAACTTAAAAACTAGGCAAGCTAGAAGAAAGTTGTAAACGACAAAACTGTGTAGAATTTTATGCTGAGCAAATTCGCAGTTGAAACTTTTTTGATATCAAATTTGGTTTCACGATACCGGATTTCGTGAATGACCTCCTTAGGGGAATCTGTGAACACTAGATCTATGCAAAATTCGATAGTGTTTGAGTACCGCTGATGTGGATTAACATTTTTAAAGTTTGCGGATTATTGCTCAGCTTAAAATTTCCCACACTTTTGTTGTCGGAGCTAAGATAATTTTGTAAACAACAAAACGTTATGAAATTTTATGCTGAGCAATTTCGTAGTTGGCAAAATTTTTAGAGTTTTGATGGTTTTTGAGATATCGCGTTTTGAATGAGACGTCTAACAAAGACTTTGTTCAGCAAAGTTTTTCAAACCTCTCGCTTTTCAGATGTCTTCAACCTCCAAAATCAAGATCCAGTTTCGAAACCCGCTCCGGCAATACCAACCCGGCAATGAAGTCGTCGGACTCATTAAGGTGGATATCCCGGACGACTGCCAAGTCAAATCGATTGTGTGCTGCTTCAAGGGAAGAGCCGAGGCTCGGTACGGCGGAGTCAACAGGCCGCGCAGAACGTATTATCTTGACGAGACGGTTACCGCGTACGATAGGAAAGGAGAGGAGGTGAGTGATGATTCGGAAAATGCTCGAGGTCAACCTTCCAAACTTCCAGTTCCACCACCTCCACGGCTGTTATCCGTTCAAAGTCACTCTCCCCGCCAACAGTCCGCCATCGTTCAGCGGACGACTTGGATACATAACGTACACCATCAAGGTCACAGTACGACTCTGCAACCGGTCTATCCCGCTCATCGAAATGGCCACTTTCAAAGTGTTGCCGACACCAATGTCAGTTCTGGAGTATGAGCAGTTGCGTGAGAGAGTTCCCACACCAATGGATCATGTCGGTATGGTGTATGGAGCATTTCGTAGAGGATCGATGAGTTTGGTGGTGAGTTTGAAGGGGATCGAGGTTTGTGGCAGTTTTTTAGAACCATAGGTTTGAGGTCTTGGGTGCCTTGTCCCAAGCCCTGCAGATCATAAGTTCCCAGGTCCCAGGTCTATGGTCCCAAGATCTCATCTCTATGGTCCCAAGGTCCCAGGTCTATAGTCCCAAGGTCCCAGGTCTATGGTCCCAAGGTCCCAGGTCTATGGTCCCAAGGTCCCAGAGCCATGGTCCCAAGGTCCCAGGTCTACGGTCCCAGGTTTATAGTTCTAAGGTCCCAGATCCATGGTCCCAAGGTTCCAGGTCTGTGGTCCCAAAGTCCCAAAGTTCCTGGTCCTTCGGACCAAAGGTTCAAGTGTTTTGAGTTCCCAGGTTTGAGTCCTAAGATCAAGGTCTCAATTCTGGGTACATGTTGTTTAAACGTTCAGTCTAGAATCCTTGTACCCAGCACCCGAGGCTTTAACCTTCAGTACAGGGTTCATGTGCCCAGAACCTCTCTAGATCAGTTCCAATCGACAATATTTCAGTCCACCCTCTCCACCGACGTCATCTTCCCCAACGAATCCATCACCCTGACCACTCAAATCCGAAACCTCAGCTCTGTAACCCTGAAGACTGCTTCCCTGAGACTTTGGTGCAAGATCATCTACCACTCCTACCTCCTCTCCAAAACAGATGAGCACGATGTCCAGAAAAGTAAGCCGACTGCTCTGAACCTGGCTCCAGGAGCAGCTGGCGATTTCACATTCTCTATGGTGGCTTCTAAGAACCTCCCGGCTACCGTATCCATTGATAGCATCCAAGTTCGATACTTCTTGAGTTTGAAAGTCACGAACAGTGCTTTCCTCGCGGAGCCAACCATTTTTACATGGCCGGTTTCGGCGGCAACCAAGCCCAATGTCGAGGTCCAAGAGCTCCAATCGGGTCTATCAGGTGGTCCCTCAGATGAGGTGCATGTACCCCCGTATCCTCCAACCTACGAAGACGCCGTCGAGTCTGGACCCCTTGATGAACCACCATCCTACTCGGACACATTTGATGGCGTCCCACCGTCTTACACAGAGGTCATTGAGCTTCAAGAGCAACACGCCACCTGCGTTCTGGTCTAGGTGAGTGCACTTGATTTGTGGGCGGAGTTTTCAAAGATTTTTTTCAGATCATTCACCACCCAATTCATGGTTGTTCCTTCAACCTGCTTGCTTACAAAAAATGTTCGATATTATGCAAGTTTGATCTACTTGAAGACTATCCTTTATTAGGTCATATTTCAGATGCACAATCGACAAGCCATTATGACGCCGATTGGAAGACAACTTGATGAAAAGATTATTTATAAACAAACTAACCCGATAATTTAAATCAAGAGCTTCAAAATGCCCCAAGAACCACTTCTCTATTTCAATTTTGAACAAAATTATGTCAATTTGAAGACCTCTCCCTTCTCTGCGTTTCTCACTCCCTAAACTTCGAATTTGAACCCGTATAACTCAAAAACTAGTAGAGCTGGAAAAACATTGTCAATTACAAAATTGTGTAGCATTTTATGTTGAGCAATTTTAAAGTTGACAAAATTTTGATAGCGTTGCTGGTTTTTCAAATAAAACATGCTCCATGAATTTGTCACTTTAAACCCTTTTTTATATTGAAATCTCATCGACTTTGAACACCATCTTTTTCTGATTGTCCCGTTTTTTCATGCTCCACTGCTGTACTTTTTTTTCCTATTCGAGTTTTTTTTTAATTTTTCGCTCCAGGACTGTCCAAAGAATCTGGGAACTCTAAAGACCTCCTTCTGGAAACATGTAAAATTTTCGGACCACCCCCAAAAGCCCAGAATCTGGTTATTTTTAGGGTCGGAGCTCTCCATGGTCGTCTGAGCTTCAGTCTGTATTTTTGCCTCGATTTCTGTATTTTTGTATTTTTGTTCCGATTTCCATTTCCCACCTCTTGTTTTTTTTGTCCCATAAACCATTTCAAGAAGTTTTCGATTCGTTTTGTTCTCCATCACTGTCCAATAGACAGACCCCTTGGTTACCTTGGTTCCCTTGTGTTATTTCGTATAGTGAAGAGAATTCACAACACTAACACATATGCACATTCCACTCACCACCACAACAACACAGCATCGCTTCATTCTCAGAAAAAGTTCTCTCTTTCTCTAAATCTCTCCTCCTAATCCACACACACACCTGCTTTTCCTCTTCCTTCCCCCCACACACACACGCCTTCTTCCCCCCATTCACTTTTCCTCCTCTAATTATATGTTTCCCCACGCATGAAATTTTCCCAATCAAGAGGAGGCTATAGACCCAGAGAAAAGAGCTCACCCACACTCACCACTCATTCGATGAGTTGGTTGTCCATAGCAACGCTATCTCACGAAAACTCACAACTCGGGCGGCTCCGCCGAGCAGTCACGTGTGCTCAGTCGCTTTGTTTTTTCGTCACCTTCATTTGTCTTTTTTCGAGTGCTCCAGCTCCCGCTCGTTCACCTCAGTTCTTCACCTTCTATCCGATTCTAGGCCATGTCCCTGCCACGCCCAATCATCACCCTTGACAATCCGGACAAGCCGTTCTACCCCTGCGACGAGGTCACCGGCACCATCCAGCTCAATCTCTTGGAGCCCCTCGAGGCACGCTCAATCTTCATCTCGTCGCGCGGAAAGACCGTCGTCCATTCGATCAGCCCGTTCGAGAAGCCACATGTCACGTGTTACTTCAGCAAGACGCAACTCGTCTGGGTTCCAAAGGAGGGAAAGGTGGGTTATGTTTTAGTCTTAAATTCAGGTCAGGGGCCAAGCTGGTTTCGATTGGATAGGGTGGGGCCAACAAGAGGTCAGGTCAGATCATGCCAGGAGTCTTGTGGAGCCATGCCGGGGGTCTTATGGAGCCAACATGTAGGGTCTTATGAAGCCATGGACCATGGATTCTAGAGCCATGTCGTGGTCAGGTCCAAGTCAGGCCTGCTCCAGTCGCAGTCTGTTTAACTCTGGTTGAGACAGTTTGGGTCTTGGCTGGGTTCAGGATTTAGGGCAGACCATTCCGAGTCTTGTCAGATCCCGATGGAGTATGAATACTTCTTAAACCAGGTTGTACCTGCACAGATGATGTCGGGTGCAGGTCTGGACCGAGTCAGTCCTGGTAAGGACGGGTGAGGCTTGGTAAAGCTGATCCACACTTTCTCGGACCATCTTCTTTGGGAAGTGTTCATACGGCTCAACATTGTGAACCCTACTCGACCAAACTGATACCATGGTCTTGTCTGAGGGCCTGACCCGACCCTAACCAACCCCACCTGACCATTGACCACCCAGACATCATTTCCTGACCAAGCCAGACCCCATATTCCTCATCTCTATTCCAGACCACGATCCCCGCCGACTGCCACCAATTCAAGTTCACCATCCTCCTCCCATACGACTGCCTTCCAACGTTCCGTGGTCCAATGGGAAAGACCAACTACAAGATCAAAATCTCGATTGATCGCCCACGCAAGCTGAACATCAACGCCGAGGGTGAGTTCATCGTCTCCAAGAGATTGGACATTCCGAGACGTCTGTCGCCGAGCCTCCCAGCCAACTGGTTCTTCAACGTGAACCTCCCGACTGGAGTGATCTTCTCCGATGGGCCGGTCACTTTGATGGTACGTTATGAGGCCATGGATGCATCCCATAGTTTCCCAAATTTCAGGTCACGACCCCATCGCTCGTCATGTCTCCAGGAGCCACTCTTCCACTTCAATTCGAGGTCACCAACAGCAGCCGCACGGTCGTCACCCACATCTACGCGAAGCTCTTCCAACGCACCCACTACCACGCTCGCCCGCAGAAGCACGTCTGCGAGGAGTTCAACAACAACTGCCCACTCAGCTGCTTCATGCAGCAGAACACCAAGGAGAAAATCGGTTGCACCGAGAAGCACGAGGTCAACCTGGCTCCGTTCACCAAGGGCGCCTACCCGGTGCCATTCCAAGTTCCGGAGGACCTGCGTGTCCCGAGCTTCAACTCGGGCCTCATCAGTCATGGATACTTCATGGAGTTCGGCTTCCGTGCCAAGGGCGCCATCGATAGAGCGATGATCTGCAGCTTCTACTTGGGCGAGATGGAGGATTATGGGGGCGAGGAAAGTGAAGAGCTCGGCGGAGAGGTTGAGGAGGATGCTCCACCAACCTACGCCGAGGTTGTTCAAAACTAATTTCCTCATCATTCCTGTACCATTTTTATCCGAAAAAAACTGTGATCCCCCGGCCGCCCTTCACCTCCATTTTTTGTACCCAATCACCCTGTTCAATTTTTCAAACCCACATAAAGAGTCCTAGTACCCGTAAACTTTGTACCATTCCCCAATCCAGAAAGTTCCCCAACCCCCCCCCCCCTTGCATATAAATTTGTGATTCAGAAAACGTCTCCAGAATAAAGTATTTGGCCAGAAATCGGACGCGCGTATTTTTACTAATTTTTTCAGAGTCTGTGCAACATTTTGTTTTTTGAGCCTAGGCTCTCAAAATGATGGGCCTTGGCTCAGCTCTCCAGAATCGGAATGTCAAGCTACAAATTTTTGACAAAAAAGTTGAGTTCAAATATGTTCATTTTTGACCTAGTTTTTGTCAAAATTTCACGAGAGTTTTACCAATCAAATCAGGTGAACCTGAGCTTTCGAACAAACCTAATTTCAGATTTCGGTCAACGAAATAAAACTTTTTTCAGGGAGCAGAAATGATTAGAGCACCTGGTCGCTCATAAGTTTGGCTCCGCCCACATTCAAAGCTGCTTAAAAATGTGTGTTTTGGTTGATTTCTTGAACTGATAATAAGAAAATCATATGAGCAGAAAGGGCTCTCATGAAGCAGAAAATTTTGAGCTTATCATATTTTCGATTTTTTCAGCCTCTAAAGGTGAACTGAATGAACCTAGAAGTAGAGGAACATTTTGAAAACCGGCGAAACTAGACCGTGTCCCTTTAAAGTACTGTAACCCTCTGTGTTCGTTGTTAAACGACCTAGTGGTCGGATCCTAGGCCACCACTCATGCACGTCATAAATGAGACAGGGAAGTATTTATGTATCCTTTATTTGATTGACACCGGGAAACTCGAGTTTATTTTCATTTGGAGTGAATATGTCGTCACCAGCGCTAGAGCTGATTCCAGAATGACCAGTGTGCCTTTTCGAAAAAAAATTTCTCGAAAAAAAAACTTTCGAAAAAAAAATTTTTTTTTTAATTATTTTCGAGAATTTTTTCGAATGATATACTTTCTCGAAAAATCATCGAAAAAAATCTCTCGAAAAAAATTCTCGAAAAATTTTTCGAAAATGTTTTTTCCGAGAAATCTTGCGAAAATTTTCAAAAAGTATCAGGACTCCCATATTCTAAAACAACAATAAAAAATACCCGAAAATTCCAGCAGACGAAAAAAAATTGAGAATTTTTAGGACCAAAATTTTTTTGTTTTCGCTCTCCGCTCCTTCTTCCCCCGATATTTGATTAGTTTCCCCTCGCCATGTCCATGTTTTCAGAGAGACAAGCTCTCTGGAAAAAAAAGCATTTAAAACCCACCAAAAACCATGGCCTCTCTCTCTTTCCCCCAAAATCTGAAAAATCTCCAATTTCAACACAGAAATTTCCGGTTTTCTTGTGCTCTTCTTTTTTGTTTCGCGTGTGCTTTTCGACTCTTCCTCTTCAGTCAGAGACGAACAAAAAAAAAAAGAGTATTTTTTCTCTACTACTTCACATAAATGTATATCAATTTATATGTCCTCCCCGTCGTTGTCATATCCAATTTTTTATGCGCCTTACCCCCCTCTTTTTGTGCTCTCTGAAAACGCATTTTTGTCTTCTTCTTCTTTTTCGAAAAAAAAAAACAAGAAGAATCGAGGCGGGGCTTATAATTCGGTTAGGTGTGCTCATTTGAGCGAAACGTTTTAATTAGTAAGTTTTGGGTCGTGCTCATTAGGCTAGGCTCTCAAAAAGTTGAGAAAGTCACGACTTCATTTTCTTCCCATTTTCAGGCCGAAATGGCCACATGCTCCGTGGACTTTGACAAGAGCCCCACTGTATTCTCGCCGGGGGACAAGGTCACCGGCAACGTGAGACTCCAAATTCCCGACGGCGACGAGTTCAAGGCGCGAAAAGTGCGCATGGAGATGATCGGCAAGGCGTACACCTATTGGGAGGGCAACGTGAAGAACAACCATAAGATCAAGTGAGGAGCACTTAAAAGACACTCGAGTATTTTTTTTTTGCAGAAATGGAGATATTGCTCGGGTTCGTCACAATTGTGCGGATCACAAGGGCAAGATTGTATATTGTCGGTTTGAGACGATTGTGTGGAAGAGTGATGGGTCGAAGGTGAGTTGTGGCTTACGTAACTCTTATAGTTTTGATTTTAAGCTCATTAGAAAGCCCTTAAAAAAAATACATAACATACTTCCTTTTTTTAATTATCCAATCAGTAAAACGGCTGAAAATGAGCCTTGAATTTATGACCAAGCAAAACACTCCAGAAGCAAACGAGACCTCTGTACAAATCTGGGTGTCCCGGGCTTCATTTTTGTGCTACCATATTGATTTTAAGCTCATTTGAAAGCCCGTAAAAAGTTACATAATGTAGTGTATTTCTACAACAATTCGGCAAATAGCACGTCTGAAAATTGGCTCTGAAAATGTGCCAATTTTCAGCACGATATGCCATGCGGCCAGCACATCTTCCCATTCACCTTTCAGCTTCCGCATTGGGCACCTCCGAGTTTTGAAGGTAAGCTTCGTCCCAGTTGTTGTATCCTGGTCAGTTTTTCACTCCGATTATCATGCCACACTTCAGGAGACCTCGGATTCATTCGCTACTTCATCAAAGTGGAAATCGACCGACCGTGGAAGTTCGACGACAAGTTCATCACTTGTCTCACCGTCCTCCCAAGCATCGACCTCTCGCTGATCCCCAACTCTCAGATTCCCTCGAAAAAACACATTTGTGAAGAGTTCGGAGCGGTTTTGTGGAAAAGCGGGCTCGTTCGAATGGAGATTCGCCTGCCGAAGCAGGGATTCGTGTGCGGGGAAAGTGTCCCGGTGAAGATTCTCGTCGATAATAAGACGTCAAAAACGTTCAGAAAGGTGAGCAAAAAAAGATTGCTCCCGGTGAGGCTCGAACTCACGACCTTCAGATTATGAGACTGACGCGCTGCCTACTGCGCTACGGAAGCAGGCGGAGGGAGAGGAGGCGCAAGGCGTATAAAAGAGCGCGGGAAAGTGGGGGAAGAGAGCGCGACAAGAGAGACAAAAGAGTGGGGGGAACACTCACTGACCCGTTTTTCGGCCAGTTTCCAGGTCAATTTTTTCGCAAACTCCAGATAACTATTCGACTTCTTCAACGCGTCACATACACTGGCTTCCGAGACGGATTTGTCAACTCTCAATCGCATCCGTGTGTTGGAAATGAGAAGGAGAAGGTTACCTACGCAACGCGGTTGAATGCTCAGATTCGTGTGGAAGAACGGAAGGTTTTGGAGGAGATTTTGGTGAGCTTTTTGAATCGAAACACAACAACGACTCTTCGCACAAGCCCCGCTCCTTTTTTGAAAAATTGTGAAAAAATTTTTTTCAATTTTTTTTTTTCGCAAAAATTTCATATTGAAAACTTTTGTTTCCAGGAAATCCGAATCGAGAAAAACGAGAAAGAAGACGTCGAAAAAGCGATTACTCTTTCACCACTTCCACCATCGACCAAAACCTGCGAAATCATCGATGTCGAATATTTTCTGAAAGTCAAAATGAGCACCATGGGTACCCTCAAGAGTGCCGTCAAGTTGGAGCTCCCCTTCATTATTGGCACAGTGCCAATTGATAAAAGTAGGCGTGGCTTAGCGAGAATCGCTGCTTTGAAAGTGGGCGTGGCTTAAAGTTTAAATTTTCAGACCTCAAATTCGACTACAAAAAGTCAGTATTCGGGTACGCTGCGACTGTGCTCAAGAATCGAGATGTTCAGGTACAGTAACTTTTTTTTCGGAAACATTTTTTTCGGAAATTTTTTGTCGAGAAAATTTTTTCGAAAAATTTTTGTTCGAACATGTTCGAACAAATTTTTTTTTTCGAAATTTTTTTTCGAATTTTAATCTTTTCAGAAATACGCTCCATTGTACCCGGTCTACAAGTTCGACTAAATCCAGTGAGAAAAACTTGCAAATCTACAAAAATCTACATATATCAAGCACCGCCCCTTTTTTGTGATAAAAAATAAGCTTTCTGTATACATACATATTCATTCTTTGTCTAAACGAATAAAAATTTCTCGGAAAAGAAGTTTTGTAACTCATGACAAGTTCGTCTTATTATTCGCCGCACTCCATCGATTCGTCACAAACTTCGCGGCTTTGCCCATGCTGACTCCTCGAGTCTGTTTTTCCAGGTCGAAGATTCGATGGGGCATTTTGGGCAAACGATCTTGCTCAAAGTTGCGGCTCAAGCAGTCCGCGGCGAGGTCTGAAATATGGCAACTGATGAGCAATGGAAAGATAAGTTTGAAGCTCCGCCCCCTGGTTGAACCTTTTCAACCCCGTCGACCAACCCTACCGACCAGCCTTGCCAAAAAACCTAGATGGTCAACCTAACCGACCGACCTCGGGTATTATCTATGAAAAAGTTTGGTCGACATTTTTTGTTATCCCTACCATATCTCGTAGCTGGGACTGGATTGCTCAGTGTCGTTTGAAGAGGGAATAAGTCCAGGATGTAGGCGTCCAAATCTTCGAGAGCCAGTTTTGTCATCCCAATGACAGTGGCGGATTTGATATTGGAGAGGTCCGAGAGGAATGTTCGGAGAAGAATCTGAAATTTTTGAACATATTTTTCACCTGGTGGGTGGTTGAATCCTAGGCTCTGACGGATCTTAGGCCGTAAGTATCGAATTTTAGGTTCGGCCTATTGAGTTCTTAGGTCATGATTGTCTCTCTTGGATTCTAGACCCCATCTATAAGAGCCCAGATTCTAGGTCATAAATCTCAAATCTCTATAGACCCACCTGCCGATGTGTGTACCCCTTGTTCTTCGGCTCTTTCTTCAACACATCAATCCGATCAATACTGATGAGCAATCTCCGCTCCGTCTTCGCGAGCTTCTTGATCACCGTGTAGATCCGCCGCTTTCCCATATTCACCACATTCTTCGACACATGCACATGCGTCACATGAACCGCCCTAGCCACCGCTCGAGCCCATGAGGTCTTGCCCGAGTCGGCGGCTCCGGACATGAGAAGCCATCGGCCCGCGGTCTTTGGGTCGTTGGGTTTGTGCCAGGTGGCTAGGGAGAGGGGGAGACACATGGTGAGGGTTAGGAAGGTGCGTAGGTCAAAGCGGAATTGGCGATTTTCGATTTTACACAGTTCTCGCTGAGATATCAGTTCGGCGAGTTCGATTTGAGCCAGTGGCGAGACGATTCCACGGAAGCACGCGTCTCGGTATACCGTATCTGATGGAGGCGCAGATTTCGTAAGCGTTTTTGTTGGGTCTGGGAGTTCGGAGAGGAAGAAGTGGGTCTTCAAGAGGTCTAGAGCGGTTTCCAGGTCGGTGGGCTGAAATAATATCACTTTTGTTTAGTAGATGTTTTGACCAGGTTTGAAAAATGCCAACTGATATGAGCAACGGAAAGACAGCGTTGAAACTCCGACCCTTGGTTAAACCTTGTCTGTTGACCCATAGAGAGATAGTGTCGACAATTGTCAATCAAAAAAATTTGGTCGATTTTTTTCGTCGATTTCTTGTCAATTTTTTGTCGATTTTTTGTCGAATTGCTTGTTGATTTTTGTGAACCTGAATGTCCACTTTTTTTTCTACTCATTTTTCAACTTTTTGTGAAATTTTTGTCGAGTTTTTGTCGACTTTCTTGTCAATAATTTGGGGCTTTTTGTTGAATCTCTAGTCAATTTTTTGTCGATTTTTTGTCGATTTTTGTCAACTTTCACTCACAATATCCTCAACCTGCTCAATTCTTTCCACACCACCAACTCCTCCAACAACATTATCCCTCTGTTTCCGCTCCCTCTCCGCGCACCTCATCCGGATGTAACTTTCGGGTGTCATATTCAAAATGTTGAGCTCTTTTTGACGCATTTCTCTGACCCACTTTCGAGCAAAGTAGCCACGGGTTCGCTGAAAGAGAGAAAATTTGTGGAAGAGGGAATCTGGAAGAGAAAAACCGAACCGCTTGAATTCGAATCGCCGCCTGTGTCGCGTCGATTTCCACTTTTTGACCGTGAAGTTCCGCGGCTCGTTCACGAACGAAACGGACATAGTTTCGACGGGAGATTGCTTGGTATTCTGGAATTTGTCAGTATTTCGTTGGCTTTCTCTGTCAACTTTTTTTCGATTTTTGTCGAGTTTTTTGTTGTTGTTCATACGACGATTCAACTGCAATCTGGCTTGTGACTACAGCTAGACGAAAATCGACAAAGTAATTGACATAAAGTGGACAAAAAAAAATACAACTCACTCCTCTCCAACTTCTGTATAATCAACACCGCATCCTCAATAGACAAAAGTTGCGTCTCTTGATCCGCTTCGTGATCCTCAAAATCAATGTCGAAATCCGTCTGTGTTTTCAAAAACGACTCCCTGAACGCCTTCTGCTCTTGACACGACCTCTTGACCTCCAGATGATGTTCATGATGAGCAATCGCTACCGTACTCAAGGTTCTCCACGTGGCAGTGACGGAAACATCTTGTTGAGTGAGGTTCTGGGAAATGTAGAATTCGTCGAAGGCGTCTTCGATTTGAGTCTGCGGAAGTTTCGAGAAGACGTTGTCGAAAAAGGAGGAGAGCAGTTTGGCGGCAACTGGAACTGTTGAAAATGTTAGGTGTCCACAAAACTACATGAGGTTTATGAATACTATAGTCCAAACAACATAGTCGAATTGAAATACAGTGTCCCTGAATCCCTAAAAATTGTCCACGAGGAATACAAAACTTACCTAAAAGACATTTCAAGTTGACCTGAGAGCCTTCTATAGACACCATTCGATCCGATATTTTGTACAGTTTTATCAAATTGATGAACATGTTGAAGACAAGGTCTCGACGAGCACCAGCAGCCAGTGTGCTCACCATTCTTGTCTGGAAATTGACATTTTTTTTTCGACTTTTTAAATCAACTTTTACGTCGACTTTGGTAGGCACAAAAATTGATGAAAAATCATAAAAAGTTTTGTCAAATTTTTTATCAACTTTTTTTTCGACTTTTTGGTAAAATTTTTTTGTCGAGTTTTTTGTCGATTTTTCTGACAACTAACCCTTGGTGCATTCTCTCCTCGATTTAACTTTTTGAACTGTCCTGCCAGAGTGGTCATCAGAAACAAAAGTTGCTCCTTGGTGAGATGAGTTGGGTAGAATTTCGAAGGTGGGTTCATTTTTGAAATATAATTGTCCGGAGTTCGAAAATGAGGTAGAAGAATTTGGGTTAGTAGAGAGAGAAAAAGAGCAAGAAATCTGTGTGCTTCGGAGTGGAAAACAACTAAAACGTCAAAAATGCAAAGGCGAGGGAAAAGGGATTCTGCCACTGAGCCTCCAGTCATCTTGGTCGAAAATAAGAGAGGGTTGGAGAAAACTTGGCCTCCAGGAGTTTTTACTTTCATTTAAATTCTACGACCCATTCTCTCGAGCCAAAACACTTAGGCACAGTACGGTCCAATAGGATATACAATTTGACAATTTTCAGTACAAAACTGTCATCTTTGAGCAGTTGAAACAGTATGTTCCAATCACCCGATTTCTATAAAACTTGGTGAGTGTATTAAGCAATTTCAAATCTTTAACTTTGTAGTTGAAAACTTTTTACGAAAACCACAATCAGGTCAGTTAATTTGCGTTGAAGATCATTTGTCCAAAAAAGTTTGAAATTTGCACTGATTGTGAAATCTACCAAGTTTTGATGTGCCGTAACTCCCTTAACAGCACGTTTCGTAAAACGTTGTCAACTACAAAAATGAAGATCTAGATTCGCTTAATACACCAGGTCACCAAATTTCATAGAAATCGAGTTACTAGAACACACTTTTTCAACTGCTCAAATTTCTCATTTTGCACTGAAACTGGTCAAATGGTATATCTTATTGGACGGTACTGTAGATCAAATTTCCTGTGTTTTCATCATTGTTTTGGACCCTTTTCTGAAATCACTCAAAGAAAGACACGGTATATTATTCAATTTATTCAAATTAGTTAACATCAGTTAGCCCTGCTGCGCCCTGGGTCCTCGACTGCTCATCAGCGTACTCCTCCCCGTCACATTCTTCGCTGCTCCACGAGCCCGAATCGTGACCTCTCTCAACGCTGGCTTTAGAATGTCAAACGAGATAATAAGCCGCTCGTCCACAACCATCACCGCCGCATTGTTGTCAAACTCTCCACAATATTTTGGCGCCGAGAAGATTGTGACGAGTCGTTTGTCGGCGAAGAACTCGTAGCCGTCTTGGACGACCTGGAAAAATGCTGTGATTTAAAATCACGTAGATTCTAGTTGAATTTTTCATGCGCTTTCAAATAAGCTTAAAATCAGGCTTTTAGCATTAAAACTGAGCCCCCGTAGCTGTGTTTCTTTGGAATGAATTGACGCTCAACTTCAAAACGCTATATCTCAAAAACCCTCAAAGCTATCAGAATTTTGTCAACTACAATATTGATCAGCGTAAAATTTCACACATTTTTGTTGTTTACAATTTCTCCATAGCTCCGCCCCTTCTCGATTTGTGCATCGAGTTGTCCAGATATAAACTCCCACCTGATGTCCCCTGGCGATCAAATCGATATTCATTTTCTCCGTGAAATCTTTGACAACATCGGCTCCAAAAACGTACGACACACCTCTCGAGTTCTTCGCCCACCCCGACATGTTGTTCTCAGGGTCCGACCAGAGCAAGTCCATTGCGATGGACTTGTTTGGCGGGTCGAAGGGGCGCTTGATGGCAGCCAGCTGCTTCCAGCTGTCCAGTTGAGGACTCAGGCCTCCGTGCATGCAGAAAATGCGCCCCGAGATCATACCACATAGTGGGAGGCCGTTAAAGAGGTCCTGAAAGTTGACGGGTTTTTGAGACCTAGGCTCCGCCCACTTTTGTCTCAAACAAATTTTCGAAAATTGCAAAAGGTGGGCGGAGCCTATTATCCTACCTGAAACGCATTATAAAGGCTCAACGAGTATCTCCGCTTGCACTCGTCATAGAATCCATAGGTACGATTGATCGATGCGCACTCGTGATTGCCGCGGAGCAGGAAGAAGGTGTTACGGTAGCGAATTTTGTAGGCCATCAAAAGGCAGATGACTTCCAATTGTTGCCTTCCACGATCCACATAGTCTCCCAGGAACAGATAGTTTTGGTCTGGCGGGAATCCGCAACGATTGAAGATTCGCAGCAGGTCGAGGTATTGACCGTGGATGTCTCCGCAGACCTGGAGGAAAAGGACAAAAAGTTGACAAAAAAATGACAAAAATTCGACAAAAAAATTGTCCGTCAAAAATCGACAAAAAATTGTTTATCAAAAATCGACAATTTTTTTGTCTATTTTTTGTCCATTTTCTGCCGACTTTTTTTTTCATTAACTTCTTACCGCTATGGGCGCCTGCACCTCGATCATCGTCGCCTGCTCCAAAATCACTTGGGTGCACATTTGGATCACATCGTCGATTTCGGATTCCGTGATGCAGTGGGTCAAGGAGGGGTTCGACGTGTCATTGACTACAAGCTATTTGTCAATTTCTTGTCGATTTTCTGTCAAATTTTCGTCAGTTTTTTCTTGACGAATGCCGGATTGTATCACTGTCGGATTCTACGTTTTGGAGTCAATGAAAGCATCAAAAAAGTCGTCGATTTTTTTGTCAATTTTCATCAATTTTTGTCATTTCTCACATTAACGTATTCTGAAGCGTCACTTTCCGATTTTCAGTGATGAAATAAACAAACGGTTGATGAAATTGAAAAAAATATTTAAAAAAAAACGATTTTTTTGTCGATTTTCGAATTCCACTGTCATGGCCTAGAATTCGACAACTAGGCCGTTTTCGGATACTAGGCCACCTCTTCCTATTTGATCTACCAGGTATTTGATCTACCTGATAAAAGTCGATCGATGAAGCCGGGAATGTTGGCCATGTTGGTTAGTAGTGGTGGTGAGTAGAGGAAAGTTGTTAGTGAAGGTTAGTCAATTGCAAAATGATTGGATTTTTGATCTCCCGCTGACAAAAAGAGGCGGGAGATTAGAGATAGAGATTGGAGAGAAAGAAAAGAGGGAGAGCACGTTGGAAATATTGGAAAAAAGTTTGTATTTGAATAGGCTCTGGGATTACTCCAGATCAGAGTCTGATTTTTCAATTAAAAAATGTTTTTTTCGGAAGATTTTTTTCGGAAGTTTTTTTCGGAAATTTTTTTTCGGAAATTTTTTTTCGGAAATTTTTTCTCGAAATTTTTTTCTCGGAAAATGTTTTTTCGGAAATTTTTTTTCGGAAATTTTTTCTCGAAATTTTTTCTCGATTTTTTCGAATTTCAATAATATCGAAAAAAAAATTTCAAAAAATGCACACTGCTCTAGATCAAGGTCCTTCTACTTTTCAAGTCCAGGTTTTTGTAACTCATCTGAAACTATTCGCCTTCTGCTCACACCTCATTTCCTCATTGCGCAATGCTCTCACATCCTCAAAGTGTACACACGGGCGTCCCTTCGCTGTCTTTCACAAGTTTGAAGTACTCGTCAAAGTGGGTATGGGTGGATCTCTGACAGGACATCCACCGACACATTTGATGACAGAAGATCATATTTCAATCTGGCGATATGTGCTATCTTTGGGTTGTTCTCAGAAAGGGAGGCGACGGCCACCACTTGACATGCATGTTCTCGTGTGCTAATCACCATTGTGCACATCCGGGGGCGGGGGGCCTCTTCAGACAAAAAACAAGAGAGGCGGCATGCGAAATACCGACAAATGGGTGAGAAGTGGTGGGCTTTTGGATTTACATAACAATCATTGGAGATAGAGAGAGCCAGCTGCAGATGTAGTTGCAATATGGAAGGAGATTTCGAATTGCTCATACAGACTGAGCAATGCTTGAAAAGAAGTGAGTCGATACGGATCAGTGAACGGTTTTGGTTGGTCCCTGAGTGAGGTTAGACTATTTCTGAGAAAAGAGTGAAAACTCAGATTTTCAAAATGTCTTCTTTGGAATCCCCAAATTGTCAGAACCCAGATGTTTAGAATACCTGAAAGTTTCGAATTCATCAAAATTTTAAATCGATGAATATTCGGAAGTCCTGAAAATCCGAAAACTATGAAAATTTGGAATCTATGAAGTTTAGAATCTTCAATTATTCATGTTCCCCAAAAATCCAGAAACTCTGTAATTTGGAAACTCATGAAAGCTTAGAATCCTTGAATATCCAGAATCCTTGAAAACTTAAAATCCATTAAAATTCGGAATCCAGAAGTCCAGAGTCTGTCAAAATTCAGTATTCTCCAAAATATCGAAACTTCCGAAAATTTGTAATCCTAAAATTCAGAATACACAACAATTTGTATTCCTGAAAATTCCGACTTCCTGAAAATCTGAAAACCTGGAAATACAAGAGTCTGAAAGACCCAGAATCTATAGAAACTCAGGTTCTATGAAAATTCAGAATCCATGTAAGTTCGGAAAACCTAAAAGTTAAGTGTCCGTGAAACTCAGAATCTTCAATTTTTTCTATTCCACGAAAATCCAAAGTCCCTGCAATTTGGGAACTCTTGAAAACTCAGAATCCATGAAAAACCCGAATCCCTAGAAGCTCAGATTCCACGAAATTATAATACCCTCTTTTCAAACCTCGCCCCTCCTTCTCCTATCATAATTTGACCTATCAAGTACTTGTAAACCCCGTTAATCTGTACCACATTGACCTCTCTCATCCCTCAGAACAACACTTCATTACACAACTCCCCCTTTCTCACCCTCTTTGTACTGTACACGATCCTCTTGGGTGCAAAAGAAAGCCGCCCCTCTCCGTGTTCAACAATAGGGGATTGGATTACTGTAGAGAGGGGCGGAGCTTGAAGAAAGAGCAACAGCGGCGGCTAAAGCTCAATTCAGAATCAATCTGGTATCTTAAATCCAAATCCAAACCAATTTTCTACTTTCTACATGGCTTCTCAACAACCGCTCTCCCAAGAGCAGCTCCTGCATTTTTGGGGTGAGTTTCTCGATAATTTCGAAATTTTTTTCTTGACTATTATCTGTTGCTTCAGGTGCTCACAACACAATTGGGAAAATGACGAGAAGAGCGTCGCAAAATGAGACTTTGGGAAAGCAGCAACATCCAGGAAATAGTCAGGCTGGAGGAGCTGGAACAAAACCAAAGGTTAGTGAAGGAAGAGTGTGTGCACAGTAATCCAGAACTAGAAGATTCCCATTCAGAATGTCATGGGCTTTTAAGAATTCCGAACTTCTAAAGATTCTGAAGTTTTAAGGACTCTGAATTTTCAAGAATTTTGGATTAATCTGCATTCTGGATTATGAGAGTTCCGAGTTTCTAGAATAGTTGAACTTTCAGGGATTCTGAACTTTCAAGGATTCCGAAATTCTTGGAGATGACAAACTTGAAAAATTTCCTCATTCCCGTGACCTGAAACTCCATGGTTTCTGAATTCCTAAGGATTTCAGATTTTTACGCTTTCTAGTTTTTAGATATTCTGAGTTTTCCCAGATTAAGACTTTTTAGGATATTTGAACTTTCAGGGATTCTGAATTTTCACGGATTCTGAAATTCTCGGAGATATCGAACTTCAAGGAGTTCTGAGCTTCCAGGGTCCTAAGTTTCCATGGTTTCTAAATTTCTATGGATTGTGAATTTTCACGCCTTCTAGTTTTCTAAGGATTCTGAGTTTTCGTGAAATCTGAATTTTCCTTGGGTTCTGTTTTTCTATGAAGTCATGTATTATGATACTTGAAAAATTCTGAATGTTCTGATTATAAATTTTCATGGATTCCAAAATTTTTGCGACTCTCGATTTCTTGCCAATTACAATCCGATAGTAATTAATAGCTTACCTACAGTATTCCGATCTCAAAAAGCGAAAATTTCCAGGTCGCCACGCCACAAGTCGTCGCCAAAATCGAGCAGTACAAACGGGACAACCCCACCATTTTCGCATGGGAGATTCGCGAGAAGTTGATCAGTGAAGGTGAGTTTGCCGCATTTGTCACTATTAACAACAGTACTCCATATCTTTCCTACAGTGAATTGTGACTGTGCTAGAGGGCTCCTAGACAGTAATCCCGAACCTTCTCTCAATGTCCTACAACTTTACTAGAGTACTCCATATGCCTACAGTAGTCCTCCAAAACTATTCTAGCCACCCATCCAATGCCTGCCAGAGTTGAGAATGATAACATTTTTTTAAGACGGTTTATGTTCGGAATGAAAAATGCTACAAGAAAGGTGTGAACAGATAAAATTTAGATCTTAACAAGAGCTATTGATAAGTACAAAATTTGTTTTACAATCTTGTCGGAGAACTGAGATATAGTCTTTCTTCCATCTTCAGTCTAGAGGACGGAAAAGGGAGCACGGAAGAAACGCTATCTCAACTCCTCGTCAATATTTTCAGCTGAGGTTTATACCAATTGATAGCTTTCATTGTGATCTACATTTCATCTGTTGACACATTTTCTGTAGCATTCTTCATTTCGAAGAATGAATTCTGTAAATTTCCGTAAATCTCTTTCTCTCAAAGCTGATGCCTACCGTTTCGCCCTAACCAAACCCTCTTTCCAGAAGTCTGCACCACACCACCCTCCGTCTCCTCCATCAACCGAATCCTACGCACGCGCGCCGCCGAACGAGCCGCCGAAGAGCTCCAGATGATGCTCACGGCTCAGCACATCGCCTCTCGACCCCAACTACGACCCCAAGAGGTCCGTCTTCCCCCACCATTCCCCTTCCCATTGCCGTTCGTCTGGCCCGGGATTCTTCCGAATCCAGCGCAACTTTCGTTCCTTTTGAACTCGAGAGGTCTCATTTCAAACCTTCCAAATAACCCCGCGAACCTCGCCGGATCCTCCGGGCACGTGTCGATCGATTCGAATCCAAGTCTTTCGGAGGACGACTCAACGCTGGGTAGCAATGCAAGGCGACTCTCAAGGAGCACTTTTAGCAATGGTAAGAAATCGATATCCTCGTTTTTTGATCTACAACTTTTCACATTTCTAGAACAACTTCAATCCCTGGAAGAAGTCTTCCTCCGTGATCCCTACCCACAGCAAGCCGAGAGAGCCGATCTAGTGAAACGGACTGGTCTTCCAGAGGCCAGGATTCAAGTTTGGTTCTCGAATCGAAGAGCCAAATGGAGAAAGACAAATGCGAATGAGTTACCGGATAAGGCGGAGAGGTCCGAGACGGATGATGCGATGAGCAATTGCAGTCAGAGTCCGACGCCTGAAGAGCGTGGCGAGGTGGATGGGAAGAAGAAGAGTTTCACCATTTTTAAACCTTATGAATAATTTATTATGTGTATTCTTATTTATTAATGAATGTGTTCGAGATTACTGTAGATTTTGAGTTTAGATACTTCAGATTCGGTTTTGAAAGCTTGACGTCTTCTGAAAATGAGAATTTCGAAAAATTCAAAATGTCGAAAAAAAAATCAAGATTTTAAATTGAACTTTTTGAAGAAAGACAGAAATCCATGGAAATCAGAAACCCTGAAAATACAGAATTCGTGAAAATTCAGAATCCAGGAAAATTCAGAGTCCATGGAAATTCTGAATGCACAGAGATTCAGAATCCAAGAAGATAAGGAATCGATGAAAATTCAGATTCTCCGAACATTCAGAACCCCCAAAAATTCAGAATCTTCAAAAATTCGAAATCCATGAAAAATCAAAATCCATAAAAATCCAAAATATGAGAAAAGTCAGAATTTAAAAAGTTCAGTTTTTTTTGAAAATTCAGAATCCAAGAAAATTCAGAATCCAAGAAAATTCAAAATCCTCAAAAATCAGAATCCCCAAACATTTAGAATCCATGAAAATTTCGAACACTAAAAATTTCAGAATTTTTGAAAATTTCAGATTCAGAATCCTTACTCAAATGGAGAAATTCCCAGTTTTCCAAAACCTGAGGTTTAGAATCATTCACGTCTTCTGATGACAAGAATGTATTTTTCGTTCACCAAACGCGCTCCGCTGATAAATTCATCATAACTCCGCCCATTTTGATCCTAACTCAATAAAAATGATATCATTCTATTTCTTGCGTTTTCAGCTTCAAAATGAGTCTAAACTTGGCTATTTTCAAAAATTTTGAAAATTCGGTTCACCAACCATCCCGGCCACTTCGACCACTTTCTTTTGATCTACCCAACCATCCCAATCGGCATACTGTAGTTGACACACACTATTGTGCAAACAATTGCTAGTCAGATCAACAGAGAGATCATTTCTTCACATCCGACACACATTTGTGGCGGGTCCATCTCACAACACATTCGATATATATCTCTATATATATTTGCAACTAATACCGTATCTATTCTTTTTTCTTCGTTTCGCGGCCTCCTATCCGATTTCAAATGAGACGGTGTGCGCGAGCGGTGCGCGAGCAAGTGATACTCTTCGCGTGTAAAGGATGTGTCCGATTGCGGGGGGAATCTGAACAATCTCTCTTTTCGCGGGTGTCTTTTCTTTTTGTCCTGTTTGTTTGCTCTCATTAGCAGCACTGTGGACAAGGTGTGATGAGCAATACAATGTGTCCGAAGAACGAGGGATATGAGGTTTACAACTTGACGATTTTCAGTGCAAAATGAGTCAACTTTGAGCAGTTGAAAAAGTATGTTCCGCTTACTCGATTTCTATAAAATTCGGTGAGTGTATTAAGCAACCCTAGATCTTCATTTTTGTTGTTGACAATTTTTTGCAAAAATTGAGTTTAAGAGAGTTATGACGCGCTTAGTGAGATTGCCCATTTATACGCATCATGGTAGGTGGACCTGTTGGGTACTCCCATTGTACACACCATAACTTTTTTGTCAGCGATTTTCAAAGAAAGTTGTCAACTTCAAAAATGAAGCTCTAGAGTTGCTTAATACTCTCGCCAATTTTCAGGATGATTGGGTTATTGTGAACCTAGTTATGACATTTTTCAGTGCGAAGTCGTTGAATGGGGTCAACTTTGGGCGACTAACTTGAGGTGAGAGACGCAGACGACGAGAGTGTTGAAATTATTTTCATGGGTATTTTAATGTCAAATATACAACGTGGTTTATTAACACAAAAATGGAGATCAAAAGATTCAAAAACTTTACAAAAAAGAGCGCATAATTTACACATCCCTCTGACTCAAATTCAACCAAACACTTTCCGGCGAAGTTGTCCTCGATCCGATCAGTTTCAATGGGATTTGAGTTTTGGAGCAAGTTTCCAAAGTGTATTTCCTGAGCATGTGACAGAGCAGAAGTTTCTCTTCCATGTAGGCCAAACGCATTCCGATGCATTGGCGGGGTCCGAGGCCGAATGGAATGTAGCCTCCCTTTTGGAACAGTTGCTCTTCTCCGGATTTCCATCTAAAGGGTAAAGAAAAGTTGGAAACTAGCCATTTCAAAACTGCAACGCTTCGCAACTTTTGCAAAACGTCCCAGTTTCGAAATTTTCACTTTTCAAAAATTGCAAAAATGCTTAGTTGCAGAACGTCCTAGTTCCCCTAATTCTTACTTCTAGAAAACTGCGAAACGTCCTAGTTTTAGAATTTCAATTCCCAAAAGTTGCAAAACGTCCTGGTTGCAAATTGGCTGGACTTAAGAGTTGCGAAAAGTTCTGGTTACAAAACGTCCCACTTTCAAAATCCCTCACCTCTCCGGCATAAACTCCTCCGCATCCTCTCCCCAGATACTCTTATCCGAGTGAAGGGTCCACGTGTCGCACAGAATCTCAACGCCTTCCTCAATGTTGTAGTTTCCGATTTTCGTGGCTCGCATACAACGACGAGCGTTCGCTCTGAAGAGAAAGGTACAGTGAGACAAATCAACGCCTAAAAACTCACAACGCTCCCAAGGGGTACATCCGCAGGGTCTCCTTAACCACACACTCCAAATACTTGAGCTTCGATAGTTGATCAAAAGTGATCTCTGGATCTGGACACTCTCTGTCAATCTCCTCCTGAAGCCTCTTTTGAACTTCCGGATGAGTCGCCAGAAGGAACGAGGTGTACGAGAGGGATAGAGCAGTTGTATCGAAGCCAGCGACCAGGAACACAAAGCATTGTCCGACAATTTCGTCAGTGGTTAGTTGGCGGGTAACCTTCACCCCAGCTTTTGTGAAGTCCTCGTTCTTCTCTATCTCCACGTCATCTGATTTCGCATCCAGGAACAGGTCGATGAAATCCTGCGGCTCCCCTGGCTCGATGCCAGCTTTTTCATCTGCCATCCGCTGAGCAATACGGTTCTCCACAGCTGCGTAGGTGGCACGGATGATGTGGACGGCTGGATTTTTGAACACTTGCGGAAGGGCAAAGATCACTTTTCGAAGGATCGGGCCAGTCCATGGGGCAAGGGCTCCGGAGAGGAAGATGGCTTTTCGCGGCTCGCCGAATACGGCTCTGACGTATTGGAGCATGGGGTTCTTGAACATTTGAGAGTCGGTTTGACCCATTGCGATGCGACCGATGACGTCGAGGGTGAATTCTTGGTAGAAACTGGAAATTATATGAGGTTTTGGAATGTTATGGTTTTGAAATGACAGGTTTTAGAGGAGTGGGTGTTTTTCAAAAACAGCGAAATTTGGAAATTGAAAAAAAAAATTTTTCGAAATTTTTTTTTTTTCGAACGTCGTCGAAAATCACTCATTGTTCTGAAGATGTCTCTCAAGAAGTCTCCAAACTCACGTCAACAAGTCAATCGGTTTTCCACCAGCAGTACGTTGCTCTACATGCCTCATCAGCTCCAATGCACAATCCTCCACTGTGGTTTAGTTAACCAGTGGTCCTGGTTCAGCGGCCTTTTAATGACGAAAAATACAATTTTGTACAAGGGATCTCTACTTTATTCTAATCCAAGAACAAAGGAGCGTCACAAGAACCAAAAAAGATAAACAAAACAATTAGAAACACCAGTCAAAGCAGAACTCTAAACTCGAAACGAACACCAAACTCTAACTTCTCGGAGAGATGGGCGGTGCGCGAGATTGCCACGTGGCAGCGGGATAGCGGAGCGTCGTTGCGAGTATGTGCGTGTACCGTAAGAATGGGGTGCGAGTCGGCGGGCATGCCTCCGGCAACTTCCCCCTCCTCTCAAAGACCGGACCCCTGACCGGTGACAGATATTCAGGCACACGACAACTCGACTTACATTCTACTCATAACCCTCATTGCACTCGCTTAACCCTACTCCTTCACACGAAATTACTACACATATTACTTAAATTGTCCTATTGACCTCAAAAAGCAAAATAATTGTTGTCCTATTGACCTTAACTCATTAAACAACACAACATAAATTGATACATATTCGGCTCCTTCGCCTCCTAATTTGCTCGTTGCTCCTTCGTCTTCGGCTCTAGATCCTCCACTTCTGATCTCAGCCGCTCTACCAACGGGTGACTTGGAATCGCCTTCTCCAAGTACTCGACCATCTGCTCCAAAGCCCACGGCTTCAACTTCGACCGAATCAACGGCGTCTTTCTCGTTACCACTAGCTTCATCGGGTCCACGACCGTGATGTTCGCCGCCGTCTCCCTCGCCTTCTTCCAGTGCTCCGTGACTTCGTTCACCTCGTCATATGCACACTCCATTTTCGCCGGTACTATGATCACCTCTTTGACTTCTTCGCCAATTTCCTCCGCCAAATGAATCAGATCGTTCAACTCCTTCTCCGTCTTGGACCAATCTACCAAAACTACAGCTTTCTCCACTTTTTCCCATCCAAACTTCTGCTTCCATGTTGGAATTGCTGACGTTCTCACTTCGAAAACCGCTTTACTCCTCAAACCCATTCTTTGTCCAACGAGAACATACTTCTCTTGGATTATCGGTTTCTTTGGTTGCTTCTTCAACACCACTTCCTCCTTCAAGCTTTCCGCTTTTCTGTCAGAATTAGCATTATCCAATGCACTATTCTTTTCCTTTTTCATTTCTCTTTCTACTCTCTTGACTCCTTCTTTCTTATCCAGAGATATCACATTGACCACATGATTCTCTTTTTTCTCCATCGCCATCATTTTCTTTCTCGCACCACAGTCCTCTTCCTTTTTCCTGACTTCAACCACGTTCAGCCGCTTTGAAGTACACTGTTTTGCGATGTGTCCAACACCTCCACAGTTGAAACACTTCCTCATATCTCTTGACCTGCTCCATCCATCACTGGTATTCCTCCACTTTTCCTGAGGCAACCTTCTTGACCCCTTGAACCTTGGCGAATCTCTCTGCAGATCCCTTCGCTTTTCCTTCTTCCTCAACTCTTTTTTCTCACTTTCCAAACGCTCGATGTCACCCTTCAGGTTCTCTGACATCTTTTTCTCCTTGATCATCGCCTTCTTCAGCGTCTCGACCAGCTTCTCCGCCTCTTCCAGCTTCTTCCGAATGCTCTCCACTTCGGCTTCTGCTCTCTCCATCTCGTCGGCTATCTCCAGATTCCTGTCTTCCAGGAATATCTGCAGACTTTTATTTGCCTTCCTCAACGCCTCAATTTCATTTTCCAGCTCCATTTTTTCTTCTTCATTTCCATCTCCCTCTTTTTCACACTCTTCTCTCAGCTCTTCAACAGTATCCACTGTTTTTTCTTTCATCCATTTTAGCACTTGCTTCTGCCACCCGTCACAGCGAACTTCCTCGAATCGCTCTCTCAACTCCACACAGTACTTCTCCACCGGTGCCACTATCAAGACCTGCTTTCTCGCGCTCAACGCGGTGTCACCTAGCGCACTCTGCAACTGCTCCACCAATTCTCCAGATTTCTCGACGAACTTTTTGAATCCTCTGATTCTCTTCATCTTTTCCCTCACGGTCACT
This sequence comes from Caenorhabditis sp. 40 LS-2015, assembly GCA_900536305.3. NCBI lineage: Eukaryota > Metazoa > Nematoda > Chromadorea > Rhabditida > Rhabditidae > Caenorhabditis > Caenorhabditis tribulationis. Next base: position 274,518 of record LR543283.1, read on the forward strand.
TTCCTCTCCACCATCTCGGTGAGATCTGACCCTAGCGACCCATCAGTTGTGCTGCCGGCTACTCCAGTCCTCTGCTGTTGCCCCGCTCCAGTCACAACATTCTCTGCGTCGTCCATGTCCCTCCAATTATGCGATTTTCCGTAAAAATTTATCCAAATTTTACTTCAATTTCGCCTCGAGTCTGCTCTCCCTGGGTTTCCAAACGTTTACAACTTTGGTCTCCTCCTCGTCAATCAATCGATAATACGCCAATTTATACAATTTTCGTAAAATTTATCCAAATTTTACTACTAATTCTTGTCTTTCCGCCGCAAATTTCAAAATCGATCGAGTTTTATACTCGCTCAATCGATTTATACGAAAATTCACAGACAAAAATACGAAAAAAAAACGGTTCGGCCCCCAAGTTAACCAGTGGTCCTGGTTCAGCGGCCTTTTAATGACGAAAAATACAATTTTGTACAAGGGATCTCTACTTTATTCTAATCCAAGAACAAAGGAGCGTCACAAGAACCAAAAAAGATAAACAAAACAATTAGAAACACCAGTCAAAGCAGAACTCTAAACTCGAAACGAACACCAAACTCTAACTTCTCGGAGAGATGGGCGGTGCGCGAGATTGCCACGTGGCAGCGGGATAGCGGAGCGTCGTTGCGAGTATGTGCGTGTACCGTAAGAATGGGGTGCGAGTCGGCGGGCATGCCTCCGGCAACTGTTTTGAGTTTTCTGAAAAAAAAACTGAATACACTGCATAAGAATAGGCCACGCCCACTACTCAGTCTGTGAGTTTGCCAGGGCCAGTGTGTGATTTTCGACTACCTTCGAAAAATTTTTGAAAAAATTTTTTTCAAAAAATTTTGTTCGAAAAATTTGTCGACAATTGGTCGAAAATTTTTCGGAAAAAATTTCTCAAATTTTTCAGAAAAATTTTCGAATTTTTTTTTCGAAAAACACACACTGGCTAGGCAAATAGGCAGGTGCGATCCAAAATGGCAAAAAATGGGCGGAGCTTGCTCACCTCAAACTGTTGTTCGAAAATGTCGGACTCGAAATCGTCCTCAACCGCTTCCACCGATGGCCCTGCGCGGCGAACAAGTGAATCCTCTTATCCTTATCCGGATCCCCTTGAATCGGGTTCAACTTCCTGCCAAAAAAGTTGTCATACTGCTTCACGAACACCTCATGCACTAGCTCCGGCTCCGCAATCACCAACGTCTTCGAGACTCCTTCGGTGATTCCATAGACCTTCCCGTATTGCTTGGTCCATTCTTTCAGCTGCAGGTACGGTGGATTTTCAGAGTCGAGCATCTCCAGAGCCACCCCTAGAATCGGGTATCCAGTGGGTCCCGAGATTCCGCGACGTCTCCAATACAGTACCGGTCAAAAGGTTGTCCACTTTCTGTGTTTTGTCCATATCTCTGCTTAGCGATTAGTTTATGGGCTGAAATTACACATAAACATTTTAACTACTGCAACACACAGGTCTGCAAACTTTTATGCAAAAATTCCAGAAGAAAAAAATTTTAGGTAAATTTTTCAAATTTCCAAATTTTCGTGATTTTTGAACTTTTTTTTGACTCGTCTTCAAAAGATAGGAAACGTGCTTTTTCACTATGTTTGGTACATGGTTGGATAGGAAATGAGTTGGGCTTTACAAAAATAATAAAAACTTGTTACTTGCATGTTCGGGATTCAGACCATGACCGGTCGAAGTGCAGGCAACTGACTTCAGGCAGGCAACCTACTTATTTCCCTGTTTTCTGAACTGTTCATCTGTTTTTCACTTCAAATTTGTCCCCAATCTACTGCTGCATAGCTTTGAATGAAATTACAGGAAATTTGGAATTTTTAGATAGCTAGAGCTCCTGGTCGAACTCGATAACCAAAACAAGGAAAATCGAAATTTCCAAATTTTCAAGTTTGGGCTCTCGTGACGAAGTCGATGTCGCTGATTTTCATAACTTTAATGTCTATTTATAATCTAACATAACGTGGTTTCTTAGAAAATGAGATTACTCTGAATCTTGAGCTTCCAGACAGTTCCTATGAACAGTTTTATATCGCGCACCAGGAAATCAGAGATAGCAAGTTGTTGGCAAGGCTCCCTAGTCAACGAAATAATTGTTGGGAAGTCCAAATCTTGTTTTAATGTCTTTAAATAAGATCAAGAACTATTTCAGACAAAATATTAGGTTGAAACGGCAAATAAATGGTTTTGGGAAGCGATCACTGAATCACTGGTATGTTTTGTAACGATGTTTGTACTTTGACCAATTGCAGATTCCCAGTTGACCTTTTGATGAACGAAATTCATGTGACACTATATAACTGCATATCTTAAGATGTGAATAGAATATTAAAATCATAAAAATCAGCGACATCGACTTCGTTACGAGAGCCCAAACTTGAAAATTTGGAAATTTCGATTTTCCTTGTTTTGGTTATCGAGTTCGACCAGGAGCTCTAGCTATCTAAAAATTCCAAATTTCCTGTAATTTCATTCAAAGCTATGCAGCAGTAGATTGGGGACAAATTTGAAGTGAAAAACAGATGAACAGTTCAGAAAACAGGGAAATAAGTAGGTTGCCTGCCTGAAGTCAGTTGCCTGCACTTCGACCGGTCATGGTCTGAATCCCGAACATGCAAGTAACAAGTTTTTATTATTTTTGTAAAGCCCAACTCATTTCCTATCCAACCATGTACCAAACATAGTGAAAAAGCACGTTTCCTATCTTTTGAAGACGAGTCAAAAAAAAGTTCAAAAATCACGAAAATTTGGAAATTTGAAAAATTTACCTAAAATTTTTTTCTTCTGGAATTTTTGCATAAAAGTTTGCAGACCTGTGTGTTGCAGTAGTTAAAATGTTTATGTGTAATTTCAGCCCATAAACTAATCGCTAAGCAGAGATATGGACAAAACACAGAAAGTGGACAACCTTTTGACCGGTACTGTAGGTCCATGTCCAAAGACAGCAGCTGGAAGACAAACATGGAAACTTTCTCGGAACAAATAATCAAGAAAAATCTCACCTCAACACTCCAACAATGGCAGTGATAGTCGCCAAGAAAATTATCATTTTCAACAAACTTTTTTTCCGAAAAAATTTGACAACAAAAAATTGGTCTCCCTTCTTCTCCACCCCCATCTCTATTTATACTGCCGACCCTCCTATCTTATCGCGAAAAATTGTGTACAAATCATACGTAGGTCAGAAAATCTATTCCGTTTGCTTCTCTGCGTCTCTCCTTTCCCAGGTGTGTTTCGATTTTTTGGTTTGTAGACTCGCCATCAGCTGTGTCGACTTTTCTGATTCGGATGACAAGGGGTCAACAAAATATAATACGTGATGCAAAATGTATGGAAGTTTGGTCCAATTGGCGCAGGTGTCCTTGCCGAGGTCTATGCACCATTGTTCAGTACAGTTGACGCAGATGGGCTTGGCCGAGGTCTATGGACCACGAATCGTGTACTCCTCGTGGACAACTAGGGGCATACATGATGGAATTGTTCACGAGGAGTACACGAGGTTATAGACAAAAAGGTGCGGAATCAAAAAATTAAACGAAGACTGAGGAACCAATATGTTTCTCCAAAAAACATTTTTTTTTGAAATTTTTTCCGAAAAATTTTTCGAAAGTTGTTCGAAAGCTTTCAAACAAAAATTTTCAAAAAAAATTTTCGACAAAATTTTTTTTCCGAAATTTTTTTTTGTTTTTATTTTTTGAATTATGTGTTAGTGGCCTTGTGTCTTCAATGAATAAATACATTTGACAAATTTGATGTTATTAGCGACCAAAAAACCATAAAAATCGAAAATTATCTCAATCCCTCGCCTTCAAATGCATCCAAACACTCGTCGGCTGCGTGGTGGCTCTTCCAACCAATCTCATTGGAATCTCTGTTTTGGTGCCCGTCTCGAATGTGTATCTCCGTAGAATGTGCGCCAATAACATCTTCTCCTCCATGTAGGCCAAACGCATTCCGATGCACTGGCGAGGACCCAGGCCGAACGGGATGTAGGTGCCTTTTTGGAGGAGGTGATCGTCGTTGGATTCCCATCTGAAACAGAAGTAGAGAAGTAGATAGAAGTAGATAGTATCGGGTATTTTGGGTTCTGGGTTCTGGATTCTGCTGTCTAGTTTTGTGTGCCGTGGTTGCCAAGTGGCTAGTTTCAAAAATTACAAAATGTCTTAGTTGCAAAATGGACAGTTTCCGAATGTCGTCTCCGGGATATTTCAAAACTAACGACCTGGAAACTGCCAGAGAACTCAAAGTCAGATTCTCGGAAAGTTGCGAAACGTCTGAGTTGCAGAACGACCCACCTCTCCGGTCGAAACTGATCCGCATCCTCTCCCCAAACCCTCTTGTCCGTATGAATCGCCCATGTATTCGCCACCACATGAACCCCCTTCTCGATTTTCACACCTCCAACGACCGTCTCCTTCATGCAGGTCCTGGAGTTGGCTCTGAAGAGGGAGACAAGTTTTGAATTTCAAATTTCCCGCCAGAGGTCAAAACTCACGGCGTCGCCAACGGATACAACCGCAACGTCTCCTTCATCACAAGTTCCAGATACTTCAGTTTGGCTAACTGATCGAAAGTGATATCGGGATCCGGACACTGTTCATCGACCTCCTTCTGAAGCTTCTTTTGAACGTCAGGATGCAAGGCGAGAAGATAGGTTGTGAAGGAGAGAGATAGTGCAGTGGTGTCAAACCCGGCGATGATGAACAAGGTACACTGAGCAATGATTTCGTCGGTGGTAAGATTCTTAGAGACCTTGGAGAACCCCCTTAGACTATAAACCTCGTGGAAGTGGTTCAAATCTCTATCATCGTTCCCATCCAATTTGGAGTTCAAGAACAAGTCGATGAAGTCCTCCTCTGGATCATTTTCAATCCTCTCACCCATTCGCTTTTTCACCGCCTCTGCTACAGTAGTCCAGATAACTCTTTCCATTGGTTTCGCCCCAAAAACACTCTCCGATTTGGAGACCATCCACTTTAGCAGTTTCAGAGCCGGTGGGAATACTGCGCCAATAGTCATCAGAGTTTGATGGCTCTTCCCGAAAATGGATTTGACGTGAGGGAGAAGGGGATTTTGGAACATTTGAGAGTCGGGTTGGCCCATTGCGATGCGACCGATGACGTCCAGGGTGAACTCTTGATAGAATCTGCAAGACAACTGGTGGTTCAAAAAAATTTCGAGAAAATTTCGAAAATTTTCGTTATTCCGGAGTGTCGCAATCTGCTTGGCAGTACTGTACATTTTAAAGTATTTTTCTTGAAGTTTCATAATTTTCTCGAAAAACGGTAAAAATTTTCGAAAAATTATTTGAAGTTCGTCGAAAATCACACACTGGCTTTTGTTTTTCCTTGAAGTTTCGTTTTTCGAAAAATTTCTCGAACAAAAATTTTATCAGAAAATTTATTCGGACAAAAAAATTTTTTAGAAAATTTTTTCGAGAATCACACACTGATTTTGGTTTTTTTTTTTTTTTTTTTTTTTTTTAAAATTTTTTAAAGAAAAATTTTTTNAATCACACACTGATTTTGGTTTTTTTTTTTTTTTGTTTTCTTTTGAAAATTTCTCAAAGAAAAATTTTTTGGAAAAAAATTTCGAAAAAAAATCGGGGCAATTCGAAACTTAGAAATTTTACTATCGTCACAAAATTTCAAAACTAAGCCATTTAAAAAGTAAGACATTTCAAAAACCTTACTGTAACATGTCAATCTGCTGATCATCTGAAGTGTCTCTCTCGATATGTCTAATCAGCTCCACCGCACACTCTTCAACTATTCCGGTCACTTTTCTGAAAATCTATCACTATCATGTTAAACCTTACTTCAAAATGAGCTATGCTCTAAAATAGTCCGGCTCACACTTTTTACAACGAGATTGAGCGAAGGGTGACATCGCTAGTTACGCCAGAGTAGGCGGGGCTTATTATCCAATTTTCTCTCACCTCAAACTATTATTCGAAAAAGACGGACTCGAAATCGTCCTCAACCTCTTCCACCGGTACCCCTGCGCCATGAACATGCTCGCTTTTGTATCCTTCTCCGGATCTCCATGAAGAGCATTCAGCTTTCTCCCATAAAAGTTATCAAATTGTTTCACAAAAACTTCATGAACCAAATCTGGATCCGAAACCACCAACGTCTTCTCCAATCCCTCAGTGAACCCGAAGATCGGACCGTACATCTGAAACCTGTATGACGAACCCATTTAGACTTCCACAACAAACCTCTCCCCATTTCTTGATGTTCAGAAAGGGCGGATAGTCTCCCGAGTATGTCGTTGTGCAGACACCAAGAACCGGAAAACCTCGCGGCCCCGGCACACCTCGACGAATCCAATAGGACCAGTGATAAAGAAAATAGCTGAATAGACCAGTCAAAAGAGCACTGAGGATGAGTAGAACCATCACAAATGACACTCCTCATGTTTGCTCAGACTTATATATACTAGTACTGGAGAGAGATGTTGACCTCTTAACGACCAATAACAAAGTCACAAAAAACTGCACAGGTCGATCCAATTGAGTGTTGCTTTTTGAACATTTTTCTGACTTGGCACGGAATTCGAAACAGCGGCGTGCTGGGTTTTGTGGTTTCTGTATATGGACTGGGAAAACAGAAAAGTTGGAATAGTTTGGTTGACAGGGGTGGCCGGGGTAGTCGGATGCAATTTGCGGCCTTGAGACTTGTTTCTCGAGAAATCTCGAGTCTCGATTGGTTCTCGAGTCTCGATTGGTTCTCGAGACTCGATTGGTTCTCGAGACTCGAAACTGCATTTGTTTTCTCAAAAAAACACGAAAAAGAAAACTGTTTGAAATTTTTTTTTGTCGACCAGTATTGAGGACAGTAACCAAGAATTTTTGAGACACTTGGAAGAGAAATGAGCGAATGTGAAAGCACTCCTTCAGAATCTCAGAATTCTTCAGAATTCTTCAGAATACTTCACAAAAAATTTCAAAAAGTTGTCTATCAAGTGGTGGGAGAAAAAAATTCAAAATTTTTTGTTGAAAAATGTTATGTTTTTTATCGATTATTTCACAATTTGGTGTGTTTTACGATAATGTGCGGTAGCTACTTGGCATGTCTCAATCATCTTCATCGTCCAAAAAAAAAAAATCATTGTCGTTCAAATCATTGTAAACAATTTCAGAATACTCCTTCCTGATATTCAACCATTCTAGTTCGAACGATGTGTAGGCGTAGAAGAATTTAGCCTTTTCCAAGTGTTTGGCTTTTTCAAATGCCTCGATGGCTTTTTTCTTTTTCGATCTGTAGTCCTTGGTGTTGCGGAAACCTTCAATCATAATGAGGTAGTTTCTCCAATGATCGAGATACGCGTGTTTCTGAAACAGTAATATTTTGTAAGTCAATCTGTTCGAAATGATAGATTTTCAAAAAACTGATGGTTGTGTTATTGGAGAGTTTAGTTACTGACAATAAACTTAATTCTACATATAAAATAAATTTCAACTTACAACATCGACCTGATCAAAATCCTTCATATTAAGACATGGTTGAAGTGAATCGGGCAATTTTTCTCCATTCCATCTCAGAATCTGCAAGCTGATAGGGATGCATGTTATCGATTCCACGAGATCCAAAAATTCGTAGCGAGAGATCTGTAAACAATTCGAATTTTGGATAAAGCCAATGATCAAAGTTCACAAACCTCTCGCTCAATAATAACGTTTCGAAAGACGCGATCTTCTTGCTCTCCTATCAAGCGAAGTTTTATGAACATCTTTCTGAAAGAAAATAATTCTCAAGAAACTGAACCAATTTAACAAAACAGTTTTCAAAAAACGGGGTATTTTTAAGCAGTACTGTGTCATTCGAATGCTAAAGAAATTTCCAATCAGAGCCGTTGAAATCTCGATACTCTTTTTCCCCCTGTGTCTCTCGATACTCTCATCTTTCTCTCCCGCGCAACTTGCGTGTCGCGTCACGTGCGCCTAGTTCAACAGTGGCAAATCAGTGAGCACGAGGTTGCAACAGGGTACATGCACACCGATTTGTCTCAGTTCGCTTGGACGCGCTGCGCCACGCGTCGCGGTCGGTGATACGGACTGCGTAGCGACTCACAGTTCAAATTATCATTGAAAAATTTATTGGCTTGTTGCCAAAATTTTTATTGCCACGTCGCCAGGGTCGGGGGGAAGTGGTTAAACCTGCACGGAGAAAAGTAGTGATCGGTGGTCACCTTCTCCTCCATTTCTATGGCTGAAACTCCGCATACTCCCTCGCCCATTTACCCCTTCTGTCTAAATCTCCAGTGGAGAGTCTTTCAATACAGCTCGTTCACAGCGACCAGCCGCTGGAGGAATGCAAACGCGCTCCATCGGAAACATGTTTAGGCAAAAATAATTGAAAAAAAAGTATTTTCTTCAAAACTTGAAATTTTTACAGAATATTGTAGATCAACTTGAAACGCATCTTCTATGAAAATCTGAGCTCATTGGAACTTTTTTCAGCCAAGTTATAGCCAACGAGAAAACCATACCTTTTCGGCTCCGAGCATCATAACTTGAGAGTCCGTCGTTCAAAGTGCGCCAAACTTTTCAAAATGATTATTGAGATTGTTAGACACATCATATCCAAAAAACAGCCTGAATGGACCAACTTTGAAAAAGTTTTTTTTTAAATTCCGGGTGACGTCTACATCTGAAGGCATTCTGAAAATTCTGAAAATGTTCGACGCCCAAAAAACTCAATTGTGTGTTACTAAAGACTTTTTCTATATTTCACAAAAAAGTTTATGAGTTTTGGACAAGTTTAAAAAAAGTTATGAATTGCTGCTGTGTGTCCTAAATCGAGCCTCCCCCATTTCAAATCACAAGTTCCAAACCATATTTTTTGATAAGAAACAGGGACACTCTAGTTGCTTCTAATCTGTTCCAATAGTCTCTAATCAACAAACACCGACTGGGCGAGAGACCAGTGTCGGGTGAGGAGAGGGAAAAGAGAGAAAGGGATAGTGATGAGAAATTTTTCGTGCTAAAAATTTGGTTTGTGTCTGCTCAACCAGGTATATAACAGGACCGCAGAAAATGTGAAGATATTCAGAAAATCATGATTCTTCTTCTACTTTTCATCGCCATCGCCACCTACTACCTCTACCACTGGACGTTCTGGAAACGTCGTGGGATGCCCGGACCATGGGGGATCCCAGTATTCGGACACTCTGGGACCATGCTCGAGGATCGAATTGCTCCGCCCCTTGTCATTCAACAATGGACCAAGAAGTATGGAAAAGTGTTTGGGTTCACGGAAGGAATGCAGAAAGTGATGGTGATTTCGGACCCCGACATGGTGCAGGAGGTGTTCGTGAAACAGTATGACAATTTCTTTGGGAGAAAGTTGAACCCGATTCAAGGGGACCCGGATAAGGATAAGGATGTGCCGATTGTGGGGGCGCAGGGATTCAGGTGAGAGTTGGGAGAAGTATGATAGCTCTGAAGAGGTACAGTCAGTTTGTGAAAATTTTTTCGAAAAAAAAATTTCCGAAAAAAATTTCTCGAAAAATTTATCCGAAAAAAAATGTCTCGAAAAACTTTCTCCGAAAAAAATTTTCAAAAAAATTTCTCCGAAAAAAAAATTCTCCAAAAATTTTTGAAAAATTTCTCGAAAAACTTTCTCCGAAAAAAAAATTCTCGAAAATTTTTTTTCTAGATGGAAGCGTCTCCGCACAATCTCCGCCCCCGCATTCTCCAATAACAGCATCAAAAAGGTGTTGGCCAGTATTGAGGACAGTAACCAAGAATTTTTGAGACACTTGGAGGAAAAAGGAGCGAATGGGAAGGCTGTGAATATGCATTTGTAAGATTTTTCAAAAAAAAATTTCAAATTTTTTGTTTTCAGATTTTTCCAAGAGTACACCATGGACGTCATCATGAGAATCGCCATGGGACAGCAGGGCTCGAAAATGTTCAACAATCCGTTGCTATATGATTGCAAAGGGGTGAGTGTATGAAGATTCAGAGATTCAGAGACTCCGAGACTCCGAGACTCCCAGACTCCCAGACTCCCAGACTCCCAGACTCCCAGACTCCCAGACTCCGAAACTCCGAAACTCCGAGACTCCGAAACTCCGAGACTCCGAGACTCCGAGACTCCGAGACTCCGAGACTCCGAGACTCCGAGATTCCGAGACTCCGAGACTCCGAACTTCAACCAAAACTCGAATCTTTACAGTTCTTCGAAAACAACCGCTGGCCAATCTGGATGTTCTCCGGCGCGTTCCCATTTGCCGTCAAGGGTCTCAAGTATCTCTTCTTGAAACTCGGAAAATTCGGTGCTGGCCCATTCATCCGGGTTCAAAAAGTGATCACCGATTCTGTGATGGAAAGGATTGCTCAGCGGGAGGCCGACCGGAAGCATGGTGTGGAACCGGGAGAGCCGCAAGATTTCATTGACCTATTTTTGGATGCCAAGGCAGATGATGTAGAGCATTTCGGAGAGACCAATGAGGAGTTTCACAAGTCCACCATTTATGTGAGAGGCGTTTTTTGGAAGAGTACAATAGTCTTATTCTCGTTCAGAACAACCGCAAACTGACCACCCAAGAAATCATCAGTCAATGCTTCATCTTCGTCGTCGCCGGTTTCGACACCACCGCCATCTCCCTCTCCTACGTCGCCTACTTCCTCTCTCTGAACCCACGGGTTCAAAAGAAACTCCAAGAGGAGGTGGACAGAGAGTGCCCAGACGCAGACATCAGTTTCGATCAACTGTCCAAATTGAAGTACATGGAGAACACAATCAAGGAGGCGTTGCGGGTCTTCCCGATGGCCGCGTTGTGAGTTGCTTCCTACTATCTGTTAATTTTGAAATTGTTAATTCTTCAGTGCCAACTCTCGCCGTTGTATGAGAACCACCAAAATCGGAGAGCAGGTTGTCGAGGCTGGAGTGGACATTCTTGTCGACACCTGGACCCTTCATCATGATAAGAAGGTGTGGGGAGAGGATGCCGATGAGTTCAGACCCGAGAGGTGAGAGACAAAAGTTTTGAGTTGGGGTGGTTATAAAATGTACCAGTTACGAAGCGTTCTATTCGCAAAATGGATTAGTAACACAGAATGTCCAAGTTAGCAAATGACCTAGTTTTGAAATGTCCTAGTAATAGAACGTCTACGTTCTGAACTATCTGGTTTCGAACCTAGCCATTTCGGAACGCAACAGTTCAATTTTCCAACTACGAAACTCTATAACTTAGTCATTCTGCAAACTAGGACGTCTCGCAACTGGGACGTTATGCAACCATGACCTATTCCAGATGGGAAGCCCCCCTCAACGCTCACCAAGCCTTCATGTCCTTCGGTGCCGGCCCGCGCCAATGTCTCGGAATGCGTCTGGCCTATTTGGAGCAGAAAAGTCTTCTGGCTCATGTGCTCCGAAAGTACAGTTTCGTCGCTGGTATGGCAACAGAGGTGCCGATGAAACTGGTGGGACGAGCCACTTCTCGGCCGAAGAGTTTGATGCTTTCTGTGGAGCCAAGGAATGGATTCTAAATTTTGGCTTCTTAATGTATTTTGGTTGCTTTTTTAAGACTTGCTTGTAATGAACTTTTGGCAATATACGGTGATTTTGAAACCGGGACATTTCGAAACCATGAACCCGCTAATAAGTCAACGAAAAGACACAAAATTGGTCGTCTGCGTCTCTCCCCCTATTTTGTGACCTAACGTGTCGGAAAGAAAACTGTTGTTTGTGATCAACTGTGTTTTCTTCTTCTCCCACTCGCCTCCCGCTATAAAAAGAGGTCAAACAAGACAGAAAACAAATCAGTTTCCCCAATGATTTTAGTCTTTCTCTCCTCGTTACTACTTGGTCTATTTACCTATTCCGTTTGGAAATGGTCCCATTTCATTCGACGAGGCATAAAGGGACCTCGAGGATTGCCGGGACTCGGAATGATTCTTCAGACTTTGGATCACGAGAATCCGCCGTTTTTGAAGTATCGGGAATGGACAAAGGTGAGGGTCTGGAGGTTTTTTATAGTTTCAAAACGTTCCATAGTTTCGAAACGTCTCATGGTTTCAAAATCTGATTTTCATATTCATTATATGGTTTCAAATCTCCTGTTCTAAATGGTCCCATGGCTTTAAAACGTCCCAAGGCATTAAAACCTCTCATGGTTTCGAAACGTCCCATGGTTTCAAGACCTTTCATGGTTTCAAAACGTCTCATAGTTTCAAAATCTTCTGTTCTAAACCGTCCCATGGTTTCGAAACGTCCCATGATTTCGGTGTGTCCCATGGCTTCAAAGCCCCTGTTCTAAAACGTCTCGAAGTTTCACAACTTCCCATGGTATCAAAACGTCCCATGGTCTCAACTTCTCCTGTTTTGAACTGACCTATGGCTTTGAAACCTCTCATAGTTTCAAACGTCTCTTGGTTTCAAAGCGGCCTATGGTTTTAAAACCTCTCACTAATTCTCATCCGGAAATTTCAAAACTGAAAAACTTGAAATCATGAAATTTCGCAACCAGACATTTTGAAACCTTGCCATTTCAAAACCGGATGCTTTGCAACTTCGTCCTTTTCCAGAAGTACGGACCAGTCTGGGGCTTCACTGAAGGTCCCCAACTCACCATGGTCATTTCGCAACCCGAACTTGTCAACGAGATTTTCAACAAGCAATTCGACAATTTCTACGGACGAAAACTCCGCCCAATTATTGGGGACCCGGAAAAAGACAAAAGAGTGAACCTGTTCGCAGCCCAGGGCAAACGATGGAAACGGCTGAGGTCCATGTCGAGTCCCTCTTTCTCGAATAACAGTTTGAGAAAGGTGAAGAGTACTGTACAGGAGTGCGGTGCCGAGATTCTGTGGAATATTGAGAAGAAGGTGGCCAAGGGAGAGGAGATTGATATGCTTCTGTAAGTCATTTTGAACTCAGTAGTTTCGAAACGTCCCATGGTTTTGAAAAAAAATCGTGATTTCCAAACGTCCCATGGGTTCCAAATCTTTTGTTCTGAAATGACCGTTGGTTTTAAAACGTCTCTCAGTGTCGAAATGCCTCAGGGTATCAAAACGTCCTATGATTTCAAAATGGCCGTTGGTTTCGAAACGTCCAAAATTTCAAAACTTCTAGTTTCTCTTTTGACAGGTTCTACCAAGAATACACACTCGGCGTAATCAGTCGAATTGCTCTGGGCCAGTCGGAATCGAAAATGTTCCAGAATCCGTTGCTGCCAAAAGTGAAAGCGGTACGTTTTTAGGGGTAGATCAAAAACCTGAAATTTTTGATCTACAGATCTTCAACGGCTCCTGGCACCTGTTCCTCCTCACCGGAGTCTTTCCACCCCTGGCTTCTGTGATTCGAAAAGTTTCGAAATCTCTGCCGGCCGACTTTGTTCCAGCGTTCCGCATTTTCGACTTGATTGAGACTGCTGTAGAGGCGAGAATGTCTCAGAGAGAGGCCGACCTGAAGAACGGAATCGAGCCGGGAGAGCCTCAAGACTTCATCGATCTCTTTTTGGATGCCCGTACGGATGTGGAGTTTCTCGGCGAGAAAAATGAGGACTTCTCGAAAGCCGCAGTAGTCAAGGTGGCAAAGGAGCTCACTTTTGATGAAATCGTGGGACAGTGCTTCGTATTTCTGGCCGCCGGATTCGACACCACCGCTTTGTCTCTATCCTATGCCACATTTTTATTGGCCACGCATCCAGAGATTCAAAAGAAGCTACAGGAAGAAGTTGATAGAGAGTGTCCAGATCCGGAGATTAGTTTCGATCAGCTATCAAAACTAAAGTACATGGAGTGTGTGATGAAGGAGGCGCTGAGATTGTATCCGCTAGGAGTGACGTGAGTTTCGAACTGATATGGTCTCTTGGTTTCGGAACGTCCTCGTTGCGAAATTTCAGAGTTACGTAATGTTCCGGTTTCGAAACAAACTAGTTTCGAAATTTCCTACATACAAATCGTTTCAGCCAGTGTGTGTTTTTTGGAAAAAAATTCGATAACATCGAATTTCAAAAAGCTTTTTCAAAAAGTTCGAAAGGTTTTCGAAAAATAGTTCGAACTTTAGTTTGAAGAATTTTACAATTTACGTTTCAAAGTGACCCCTAGTTTCAAAATGTCCCCTAGTTTCAAAACGTCCCATATTTCCAGTGCCAACACCCGAAAATGTATGCGAGAGACCACCATCGACGGCGTCACTTTCGAGGAGGGCATGAACATTCAGGTCGACACCTGGACCCTCCATCACGACAGCCGAATCTGGGGAGGGAATGTGGAGGAGTTTGTGCCAGAGAGGTAAACCTATTTTGTCCCAGATTTCATGGCGAAAATTTCGATTTTCAGATGGGAAAACTTGGCGTGCGAGCACTTGGAGCACAACGGCTCCTACATTCCCTTCGGCTTCGGACCCCGCCAGTGCATCGGAATGCGTTTGGCGCAGATGGAGCAGAAGATTTTGTTGGCTCAAATTCTCAAGGAGTACTCTTTTGCGACGACCAGGAACACACAGATCCCGATGAAGCTTGTCGGGAAACTGACGCTGAGTCCCGAAAGTGTGATTGTGAAATTGGTGCCGAGGAAAGACTTGTTGTGATTTGATCTTTTTTCGTTGTTGTTGTTTTGTGTACCATGAGAGCTAATGAATTGTACAGATATGTTCCACGTTTTCAGGTCACAGTTTCTAAATCGAAACTTTGCCAGAGTCAAGTCGTTTTTGTTCTCTTCCAGGAATGGATGAGGTTTACGGAAGACAGTTTATCTTTGGGATGAAAAATGCTACAAAAAATTGTCAACAGATGAAATGTAGGTATCAATAAGAGCTATCGATTGGTATTAAAATTGTTTAAAATTCTTGTTGGAAAATTGAAATATAGTCCTTTGTTCCTTTATTAAGACCAAACAGAAAAAAAAAACGCCATATCTCAACTCCCCGTCAATATTTTTGACTGGATTTAATACCAATTGATAGCTCTTATTCAAATCTACATTTTATCTGTTGAAACCTTTTCTGTAGCATCTTTTATTCCAAACATAAACAGTCATCTGTAAAATCTCTTCAACACTCTCTTCCACATATTTCTATCCTCCTTCCTCTCGTCTCTTCTAAACGTCCCCACCGCCTCTTTCCTGTCCACCCTGCTTCTCTCTCCTACTCGCCGCGTTCGTGGTGTAATGGTCAGCATGGATGCCTTCCAAGCATTCGACGGGGGTTCGATTCCCCCCGAACGCAGATTCGTTTTTTTTCGATTTTTTTTCCTAACTGTCAATTTGGCATAGTTAAGCAGTTTTTCTCTCTTATCACTAACCAAGTGTCCATCTTATCAATCAACATATTTTTTCATGCGAAGTGACACGTTCTTGTCCTCAGACCTCGTTAGGTACTAGTCACCGGATTATGAGTGTGCTGATCTCTTAGACGTCGATAAGCCATATGAGCTTTTAGTTGAAAATTGAAAATCTTGGAAAGCTACAAAGATTTTGTGGGATTCTGGAGGATACAGGTTCGATGCACCATGTTCCTGAGATTTTGCGAAACGACTGGTTGCGAAACGGCGCAGCTTCAAATTGATCAGTTGTGAAATGACTGGTTGTAGACGAGTCATAAACCGGAGTTTCCTTCGAAACTGGTCGACATCCCCAACGCGAGCTTCGGGTTCACTTATCATTTTGTGTCGCATTCTGCCCATGGTTTGTGTTCTTTCCCAATGAAAAGATAAGTGATGAATGATAAAGTGGCAACACTCAATTTCAGTCGGTTTTCATGGCGGCAAAAACGACAGATTGATGATCAGTTCTGCTTCAATCTCTCAAAAACCCAAGAATTTCTGAATCTCTAGTATCAACATTTTTGGAAAATCTCAAGCCTCAATAATCAAAGCATGACCAAAAAAAAGACATTGCTCATTTTTCTCTGAGCAACATGACATGAGAGATTATCTCTCAACATCTTTTGAATCGTTGAAAAACGTAATATGCACTTTTCCACATGAAAAGTTTTCGAGCAGGTGGTGTTTCATCCATTTCAGTTTTTGCTCAGCTTTGCTGGAGAAATTTTGTTTTCCAATCTTCGAAAAGAACCCATAAAAATTGGGTCGTTCTGTTCCGTTGGTCGCTGTTTTCAGTGACTTTTACGACAAGATTAATGGTTCTGTTTTTTTCTCTTGATTTATGTGGGTTTACGGGTTGTTTTCGAGTAGCCTTGGAACACTTTTAGATCAATTTATTTGAGTCTCTATATATCAAAAACTAAAGGAGCTATCAAAAAACTATCAACAACAAAATTGCTCAGCATAAAGTTTTACATATTTTTGTAGTTTTCAACTTTTTTCTAGCTCTATTAGTTTTTGAGTTATGCGCCTTCAAATTGGTGGTAAGAGAATGAGAGACGCAGAAAGGGTAGTGCTTGAAATTCGAAGTTTCTTATCTCAAAAAAGAACACTTCGAGAGATTGAGAAACGCAGAGACGAAGAGGGTTATTTGTACACAATGATCAGAGTTTGGAGAGTGTTAGAGGGAAGAGAGAAACAAAGAACCTCTTTCTCTCACAATCGCCTGGGGGTGGGGCATCCAGTGTGTGTCCAGGGGGAGAGGTCGGGAACGGTTTCCCACTTTTTTTTCTTGCTTTTTGACTTTTTTTTGTTTGACCAATTTTTGAGGCGAGAGCAAACAATTTCGGAGCACTCTAGGTAGATTTCGGCAAAAAATTTGACTATTAGAAATTTTCACGTGTCAAATTTGAAAAAGGGGCGGAGAGAGCTTAGACAGACCCCCTCTTTTTGCAATTAGCCGCACTTTGGTGGTGGCCGAGTTTTTTCCATATCTTCCATTTTTACCAATTTCATTCCTTTTCTTCCTTCCAGTTTCCCCTAGGGCCTGATAATCACAAAAGTTCAACTTTTTGGCGGGAAATCGAAACCCCCCCCCCCCCCCCCCCCCCCCCCCCCCCCCCCCCCCCCCCCCCCCCCCCC
>LR543283.1:292257-311508 GCA_900536305.3 Caenorhabditis sp. 40 LS-2015
TTCTTACCCACCCCTCACGCACTCCCCCCCCCCCCCCCCCCCCCCCCACCTGCAATATAGGGGTCACCTCACTATATATAACTCTCCTAAATTCAGTTTCCAAAAGAAGTTGTCAACTACAAAAATGAAGATCTAGAGTCGCTCGATACCAGAGATGCGCGGACAGCGAAAATTTTTTTTCTGTCCGGACAACGGACAACGGACAACGGACAAAAAATATTTTTACGGACAGCGGACAGCGGACAACGGACAGCAAAAAAGGCACTGACAACGGACACTTTCGGACAACGGACAACGGACAACTGTATTTTTCTGAAAGAAGAGAGTCTTTTTCTTGATTTAAAACGTCAGAATGGTTCTTCTGAAGATAGAATCACATGAGATTCGTACCCAGCAATGCCGTGTAAGGGAATTTTGAGCGTCAAATTTCAAAATTTCGAGAGCAATAAACGACGGACAACGGACAACACGCAGAACAAATTTCGGACATCGGACAACGGACACCGGACAAAAAAATATTTTTACGGACAACGGACAGCGGACAACGGACAGCAAAAAAGGCACGGACAACGGACAACGGACAACGGACACGGACTGTCCGCGCATCTCTGCTCGATACACCCACAAGAATTTTGAAGCATCGGAAATTTGTTAGTCACTTTTTGACGTCCACAAAGTTTTTGGTCATTTTTCCCCAACCACCGAGAAAGATGAAGTTCTCTGTTCCAATTTTCTTCAATTCCCTCACCCTGTTTGACCTTGAATTCGGCAACAGTTCCCCCCAGTGTTTCTATCTTCCCCTATTTGCAAAGTAAGGGGGGAATCAAAACTTCACATGACACAGTTCTGAACAGAGTGCGTTGGTCTCCACCGGTCGGCGTGTGTGTGCTGATGCACTTTTCCGATTTGTGCCCTTCACAAAAATTTAGTGTGTCGACCTCTTCGTCCGATTCTGAAAGTGCATCATGTCTAAACTAGGTCATCAGTTTTGACGTATTGTTTATCGATCTCTATTTCGGTGTTACTGTCCTTCTGTAACTAAGCCTTAAGCTCCGCAAAAATGCTAGGAATTGTGGGCGGAGCTTGATTCGAATAATTGGTTTTTTCTCAGCAATACGGCAAAGTGTACGGCTACACTGATGGCACTCAACGCACCTTGGTCGTCGCGGACCCTACAATGGTCCATGAGATTTTCGTGAAGCAGTTCGACAAATTCCACGGCCGCAAACTGAATCCGATTCAGGGGAATCCAGAGACCGAAGAACGGGTACACCTATTGGCCGCTCAGGGGAATAGATGGAAGAGGCTCCGTGCGATCTCTTCGCAAAGTTTTTCGAATGCGAGTTTGCGCAAGATGCAGGGTATCGTCGAGGATAGTGCGCTGGAGCTGATTAGGCATATCGAGAAACGGACCGCCGGAGGGGAGCAGATTGACATGTTGAGATGCTATCAAGAGTTCACCATGGACGTGATTGGTCGAGTGGCGATGGGACAGAGGGACACGCAAATGTTTAAAAATCCGCTGGTCGATGTTGTGAGAGAGGTGAGTGTTCCGTAGGGATGATTGACTGCAGGGGGGAAAAATTGGGTCATCCAAAACGATATTCCACCCCCGCCATTGAGTATATACCCACCCCCGCCATTGAGAGCTTTCCGAAAAATCGGAAAACGATTTTTTTAAAAATTTTTTTCCGATTTTTTTTCGGATAATTTTTCGGAAAATTTCCGCCCAGATTGTTTTTCCGAAAAAAAAATCGGAAAATAGGAAAATAGGAACACCCATTTTCCGAATCCAAGAAAAAAAAATTCGGAAAATTTCCGACCAGAAAATTTTTCCGAAAAAAGTCGGAATTTCCGATTCCAAGCAAGCCTGCTCGTGACTATTTTTGTCTCCTTGAATAATATCCACGTTTCAGATCTTCTGTGGAAGCCGAAAGAACCTAATGCTCATTTGCCAAGTCTTCCCAGTCATCGGCCAACTCATCCGAGACATCACCTTCAAGATTCCCAAAATCCCCGCGTTCAAACTTTACATGCACATTCGTGACGTGGTCTTGAAGCGAAAGGCTCAACGGGATCTGGAGATGGAAAAGGGGGCGGAGCCAGGAGAGCCCCAAGACTTTATCGACCTGTTCCTGGATGCCAGATCGGATGACTTGGATTTCAGTCAAGAGGCGAGAGAGGACTTCAATAGAAGAGGATGGAAGATTACGAAGGAGTTGAGTACGGATGAAGTCGTCGGGCAGTGCTTCCTGTTTTTGATTGGTGGATTCGATACCACTGCGTTGGCACTGTCCTATGTGACCTATTTGCTGGCCGTACACCCGGAGATTCAAAAGAAGGTTCAAGAAGAGGTGGATCGAGAGTTTGGACAGGAAGAAGTGGAGTTTGATAAACTGGGAAGACTCAAGTATATGGATTGTGTTATCAAGGAGGCTCTGAGATTGTACCCATTGGCGTCGATGTGAGTTTTTTCTCTTAACGTTTAGTTGTGAAAGGCTAAACTTATAATTTTGAACTCGCCATTTCAAAGCGGTCAGAACGAGTATAATCATGAGTTTTTTCGAAAAATTTCAATTCTTTGGTCCCGCCACGAAAATACAAAATTCATCATAACTCGTTTGATTGAGGTCAGGAACTGATGAAAAACAGATGAATAGAATGAAAATCTCAATGCGGGTTGAATGTGTATAGTCTCAACACTTGTAATTTTTTAAAGTTTTTTTTTTGGCCGCTTCGTGTTGATCAGAAACGGATGAAAAACCAGATCAAACAATCAATACGATAGATCATATTTTTCCAGCTCCAACGCCCGAAAATGCATGCGCACCACCACGATCAACGGAGTCGAGATTGAAGCCGGCGTCTACGTCCAAATGGACACCTGGTCTCTCCACTACGACCCCTCCATCTGGGGCGACGATGTCAAGGAGTTCATTCCGGATAGATGGTCCTCATCCGATAACCCAGCGGAGCACAAGGGTGCCTACCTTCCATTCGGCCTCGGACCCCGTCAGTGCATCGGAATGCGATTGGCAGTGATGGAGCAGAAGATTCTATTGACCCATATTTTGAAGAAATTCAGTTTCGAGACGGGCACCAAAACTGCGATCCCGCTGAAGTTGGTTGGAAGCGCGACAACGTCTCCAGAGAATGTATTCGTTCATTTGAGGCCAAGAGAGCACTAGGAATCGTCCCTCTTATCACACCTTGTTTTGCCCCCTTCTCACCGGTTGTAGCCTCGCAATTTTCGTTTTATGTGCTTTTTTTCCCCCAGTGATCTTTGTCTAGTTTTATAGCTCTACCTCTCAAAATGATGATAGAAAAAATAAAAAAGTTGAAACTTTGGCATTCTACTGGACACGGGGTCAGGCCTTTCAGGTCGGGCAGGGTGGGTCCCGAAAGTTTTGAGCGAGTCGTGAATTTCAGGTTGAACAGGGTCAGTTTAGGTCTTAATGAGTCGGCCTACTCATCGGCGTAATGGCCTAAACACTAGGGACCATCGGATATTACTCCTCCTGCCAACTTAGGATGGGTCTTGCTCGTCGAGCCGGGTCTTAAAGAGCAGGTAGAGTCAGGCACGACTTCCCGGGTTAGGTCGGGCCTTACAGGTCAGGTTGACTAATGCACTATTGGTTGACCCGGGTCGGACCCGGCAAAGCGGGGTCTTACGGGTCAGGTCGGGTGATGCACTGCGGGCTGACCCTAGGTCGGTCCACACAGCTTGGGTCGAGTCGTGCCCTATTGGCAGAGCGGGGTCTTACGGCTCAGGGCGGGACAGGTAATACTGAACGGGTTGGGTAGGACCCAAAAGCCGAACCAGGTTCGGTCATACTCATTGGGTCGGGTTAGTACCCTACTAGTCCGATTGGGCACTTCTAGCTGACCCGGGTCAGACCTCTCAAGCACAGGCGGGTTGGACCCTACAGATCGGGAAGACTCAAGTCCAGCAGTTTGGGCTAGTACGGAGTCAGGCCCTTCTGGTGTACCTGGCTTTAAAATTTTTGAGATCTCGACCCGGTCCGAGGTTCTTCACTGCTCAAGGATCTCTGACACCAGAAATTGTTGCCGCTTCATTTTCCTCTCTGCTACAAATCCCCCCTCTTGCTGAGTCACACTTTCCCCTTCCCTTCCCTTCCGTTGCCAATGACTACTCATCTCGTGTCTTCGGAGGGTTTTCATTTCCAAATTATATGGAGACACACGACGCCGTCAAAAATACGAAACGAAGCGACTCGGCGTCCAATCTGACAACAACCACGAAAAAACGCGAAAGAGAAGAAGAAGTGGGGGAAATATGTCATTTATTCTCTTCAAGTGTAATTGTGAGTTTCGTTTTTTCGTTCTTGTTTTGTGGCTTTTTTTTGGAGCTTTTTCTGAAGCTTGACTGATTTTCAGATCTGCTCACCAGCTTGAAATGAGCAACAAGACTACCGTAAGTTTTTTTTTTCTGAGCCTCATAATAGCTAATACTAATTTGAGCCTACCAAGATCAGTTTAACCGCTACGGTTTTGAGCTTAGGCTCATTTTAAAGCTCTTTAAAAGTTACATCGGATAATGTTATTTTACAAAAAAATCTGAACTCAAAACGCTCTAAATCTCAACTGAAAGATAAGAGCACGTCGCCTCTCAAGCCCAAGGAAGCCTCTTTGTGTTTCTAGGTTAGTTTTAAGGCTACAGTCCTGATTTTAGGCTTATTTGAAAGCGCTTGAAAATCTGCATGTTTTCAGGACGATTCATTATTCAAGGTTCCTCGAATCGACGAAGCACCGTCGGTTCAGCGAAGGCACATGGTAGGCCTGATAATAACCAGGTTGATCCAGTTTTTGCGAATGAGTTTCAGACGATTTCCTTCCCCATCCGCGAAAAAGTGAGTACCCATGGAACGGATCGCGGTGAAGACTGGCCAAAGGAATGTGCGCAGAATGGCCACAAGAAGACCAGACCCGTTTCGGAGCAATAAATTATCAACCCTTATGGACCATGAAATTGTTTTCAAAAATACGTTACTTTTTTATTTCTCAGAACACATCTCGTTTGATATATCACTTTTTCGGGGGGTTAGAATCATTATCGTTAGTCATGCTGCCAAGCTCAACATCATCCTCCTCCACCACCTTATTTCCGTCTCGTCTCTCCGAAGAGTCGATTGCTGGTGCCGACGTTTCGGAAGAGTTTCGCGGTCTGGAGGCGTCTGTCGAAGAGGCAGTGAATCGGCGAGAAGATGCAGCGACGGTCGGAGCGTTGACGGATTTCCTGTTGCTTCTCGGCGTCGCACGCCACTTCGCGACCTGCAAATTTTTTGTTTATTTGTAGTAGTACATCTCGCGTGTGTTTTAGCACTGGTAGATCAGATCGACCTCTGCTAAAACGAGGTCGGCGTATCAGTCTCTACTGGTCTGGCCACGGACGCTATTTGTTATGCCGATTTGGAATGGGTCCTGCTAGCTGAGCTGGGTCTTGAAGATGACGTCTGGTCAGACACGACTTGCCGGATTGAGTCTAAGCCTATAGGTCGGGACCCGGGCCGGTCCCCACAGCTTGGGTCGAGTCGTGCCCTATTGGCTGAGCGGGGTCCTACGGGTCAGGTCGGGACAGATAATACAGTCCGGGTTGGATAGGACCATAAAGGCCGAACCAGGTTGGGCCACACTCATTGGGTCGGGTTCACGCCCTACTAGTCAGATTCGGCACTTTTAGCTGAACCGGGCAAGTTCCTACAAGCTCGGCCGGGTCGGACCCTACAAGTCGGGTAGAGCCAAGTCCAGCCGCTTGGGCTAGTACGAGGTCAGGCGAGGTCATGCCCTTCTGGCGTAGCTGGATTTACGATTTTTGAGATCTCAACCCGGTCCGAGGTTTTTCACTGCTCAAGGATCTCTGGCACCAGGCACGTTGGGTAGAACCATAAAGGCCGAACCAGGTTGGGTCATATCCATTGGATCGGATTAGCACCCTACTAGTCTGATTGGGCACTTTTTGCTGACCCGGGTCAGGCCTTTCAAACCCGGGAGGGTACATCCTGATACTATCCCCCCTCCCCTTACTAACCGTTATCATCGAAGAGACGCACGCCATTGCCGACGTAGCTGACGTATGTCCGTTGACCACTGAAATTCATTAACATGTATCAAGTTTCTCGCCCAGTCACATGGTTCCCCCAAAAAGCCAGCAACCTCTCCTTCAGCGTCTTGAAGCATCTGAGCACCTCGACGAGCTTCTCCAACTCTTTGGACTTGACCTCCTCTTGTGCCATGATGGCTGACGACGTGGCGAGACTCGGAAGAATCAGTGACGAGGCGACGATCATCAGAAGGATCGATGAAGAGCCCATCTCTTGTTTTACCTGGAATTCGTATTTCAAAGAGAAATCGTATAGAAATAGGGAACGTCGAGAGGGGTGGCTCTGAATTCTGAATTCCGAGCACCAGCTGAAAACTGAGATCTAAAATGGGAGGGTGTTATATTTTCCGAAAAACAAGTTGGCTCTCCGAAAACGGCTATTAAGTTGAGGAGGCGAGAGGAGAGGGAAAAAAAGCGAACACAAATGATGTGTATGTGTGTTTTCTTTTTTTTCTCTTCGGTTTTAATTACTAGGTGTATGGTGCTGTCTCGAATCGTGACAAAAAAAAACGGCCTCCCTCTGGGAGAATACAATAGAAGCGGAAGAAGAGAATCAGAAGACGTTGGGGTTGTGCGTGGGGGAGACCGATGATGATGATGCTCGCTCTCTTTTCATAATTTGTGTGTTGAGGATTGGCGATGAAAAACAAACAAGGAAATTAGTATGCAGACGTTTTTTCGTCTTTGATTTCGAGAAAAACGGAGTAAGAAGGAGAAGAAGAATGGAGGGCTAGAATCAGGGACGTCCAAACTCTATAAAATCACCGGTTTTGAAACGTCCAAAGATTAGTATAGAACCTTTCAAGGCATCACAGTTCTAAAATGGTTGACTATGAAAATTCACGGTTTTAAAGTGACTAGTTGTACAATGTCCAGAGGTCCGTCGTTCTAAAATGGCCTTGGTGTCGGAGCGGTTGTAAACTGGGCAGTTTCAAAACGACCGGGATCCGGTGAACGTAACAACTTATACTAGGGGCGGTTCCGTTATTCGTTTTGTGCTTCACCGTGTTCGCTAAAAAATAATGAATCGAAATAGTTGAAAACACTCCAAAAATCATACAATTAAGTTTTTCAGGGGCCATCAAGGGAATACATTGGTGGCCATAAATCTATTCCTTCTGGTGATTTGAAAAAGTATGTTCCAATCACTCGATTACTGTCAAACTTAGTCCATGTATAAACAGCTCGTATAAACAGATCTTCAATTTTTATAGTTGACAAATTTTTACTAAAATGGCTGGGAAATGAGTTACGTCTCGTACGCATCAAAACATGGTGCAAACTCCCAACTTCTTCGGACTACCGACCACAAACGCGGCATAACTGGCTTGATTGTGATTTTCATAAAAAGTTGTCAACTACAAAAATGAAGATCTAGAGTTGCTCAATACACGCACCAAGTTTTATAAAAATCTGGTGACTGGAACATGCTTTTTCAACTGCTAAAAGTTTGAGCACCGAAAATCACCAAAAGAGATATAATTATGGTCAGCCCTGTATGTTGGAATCGCTTAAATATTGTTGAAAACCCTCAGACCACCTTAAAACCCGGAAATGCGAAGAATTGGTTTTCTAGGCCTCTAACCTGGACATAAGTGGGTTTTGATGGTGTTGAACTGTACTCCTATAAACTTTAAAGCTCAAAACTTCTCCCGATATAATTCGGCTCTTTTAGCGATTGTTCGTCAAGGGAGCACTGAGCAACCACACAGAATTATTTGTCTAAAAAATCTCGGAGACACTTGAAAATGGATATTTCCCGGAGAAGCATGAACGATCAAAATTAGACACCCAACGTCACGAAACCTGATGCTGCAAAATTCGCAGCTTGTTGTTTTTCGTTTTCTTTTAGAAAATGACTTTTTTCGGACAAAAAAGACAAATAAGAAATGAGTGAACAGAAGAAAAAAAACACTGCTCGGATTTTCATGCAACCCAGATGAGAAGTTTTGTGGAGGGGAAGAATTCTCTCTGTTTGTTTTTATTTTTGAAGAGTGACGTTTTTTTGTTGAAAAAAGATGCGAAGAAAAACGTCGAATGATGAGAACTCAAAGAATGTATTGTTCTGCACGCAAAAGACAAAACTAGCACCCCACATTATTCCACCCCCAACTCGCTCAACTATTCTCTCTCTCTCAATTCCATTAAACAGATCATGTTACTCTTGAGCCTAGGCCCACTTTGTAGCACTTGAAAAGCGAAAAAAGATGCAATGTAAAAGTGTAGGCGAGTAATCGAGGATAGAGGTCAACTTTTGTCGTCAAAAGGTGGTCGAGGTTTCTCCATTGGTGGCCTAGAAACCCAAATGTCAAAATTGTTCAGTTTTTTGCCCTTACTCGAGGTTTTCGACTGTTTGTCTCAACGTTTTTACTTAGTGGCCTAGAAAACTAATCTTTTGAGATTTGTGTGTTTGGACCCCCGGACCTCTATATACACATTTCGGTTCTTTTTGAGCGAAACTCGAAAATCTGAAAAACAGCCGGTTTGTAAAAGATTGCCTAAATGATCTACCAGACCTCTTAAAACCTGGAAATCTCAGAACCGCAACGTAAAAAAAACGTCACCGTTCTAAAACTCCCTGTTTTAAAGTGCGCAGTTGTGTCGTAGTTCTAAAGCCGGTTCTAAAACGTCTCTGTTCTAAAATGGCATTTCTCAAACATACTTCTAGAAAGAAACGGGATGTCAGAGACGTTTCGAAACCGATTAGTGACGTTTCGAAACTGCAATGTTTAAACCCCCCGGCAGTTTAGAAGCGGTCACTTTAGGTATGCAAGTTTCTCCGATAGCTGATTTTCGAATGTCTCGATGCACGGAACGACATGAATATGGCAAGCTTCATAAAACTCAAAACTCAAGCCAAGGATGAAAATATGTTATTGTCATGAAGTATCTCTTGTCAACTTGATTGAAGTCGCGAACACGAAAACAACTCAGAATAGTAAGGGGGGCGTGACTGGGCCTAGACAAAGTATTATAAGCGGGGAAATTAAAATCACTGTGAGGTCAAAATGTGGCGATGAGAAGCCTATTCGGAGTTGTTCAACATTATGGCTTCTCGAAAATGAGACAAGTCTGGAAGCGTCCAAAACGGAACACTTCCGGTGGGGCTTCTTTAAAATAAGCCAATTTCAGTTGATCATACGAGACGATGCCATAGCTAAATAGGACTGAATACCCCTAAGGACCAGTGACTAAGAGTCAACTAGGATAAGGGGCGGGGCGAGGGGATATGTAATTTGTGACGCGGATCTCACAATAAATTGGCGCGAAAATTGAAAGGATTAGCTAATTCTTGGGGTGTAAGTACTAGATGATTACAATCGTCCCTTTGTCAAATTTTTTTTTTCGCTCAATTTCATGACGTAGGGTGTCTGACTGACGAAGCACTAAATACCGGATTCTTATTCTCTTCAAACCCGAGCAAAATTTAGAAAGTGCAAAGGAAACAATAAGGTTTTCAGTTTTTGAATTTTCCAGAAAACATGATTTTGAAGGATTCGGGAACACTGTGTTGACGGCGACCGCTACTTTTCAGACGGGTTTTAATGTGGAGTGGATAACTCAAGAACTAGAAGGCCGATTTTCAAGGAAGTTTTATGGGTCGATAGGGAATTTTTCGGAGATCAAAATGCAAAAAACCAGACGTTCTGAACGTGCCTAGAAAGTGAGCTATGGGCTCATGAAGTTATAAGACCTCACATCTAAAGTCACTTTAACAGATTTTGAACTCAGATTTGAACCAATTTTTATAATTCAAGGGTTGACAAATTCGAAACCCCGCTAGTTAGTCATAAGTTCAACTGCAAGGTTCCCCTTAGACACCCTACGTCATGCATTTGAAATTTTGACAAGGGAAAAAGTACACCTAAAAATAGTTATTAACGTTCGACGAGTGTGAGTGACGCGTTCCGACTCAATATTCGTCCTCCAATCTTTGCGCTTTTTTAATCGCTGGTAGATCAAAAATCAATTTCGCGTTTGATTTGATCTACCAGTGCAAAACGAAGAGCGCGTGAAAATTCGAACCGGAGATTGAGAAGGTCAATAGGACTTGCTAGATTTTGACAAAGTCAAATTGTCGGTAGATCACAAAAACTGCCGGTAGATTAAAGATCAGTTGGTAGATCAAAGTTATTAAGCGAGGGGGAATCGGTTTGATTTCTCGCACAGCCTTGACGACAACAGTTAGACCTGGAGGTGGAGCCTAGATTGTGAGATTTAGAAATATGGGCGGAGCCTCAGAGGTATGATGAACCTTCGAAAAAAATCGTGCGATTCTAGAGGCGAGAAATACTCGTGGAATGCTTAGAGATCAGATTTGCGGTAGATCAAAAAGTTGGTAGATCAAAAGTATGCTGCTAGTTTTGAACCTTGAGTGAGCGCTGCCAAACCCTTTTTTGCGCGAAACTTTGTAAAACACTATGTGGTAGATCAGAAGCTCCCCGAAATACGAAAACCTGTTAATTGTAATTTATTGAACAATAGATTATGGCAGATATACATAGGCACCACAACGCATTTTTCAAACACGCTTTTGCCCAAAACAAATGATACCATTCGATTCCTCATGTCAATATTAGTACATTCCCAAAATTTCGTTAAAAAACGTTCGCCCATTCTCGAGTTCTAGCCCTGTTTATGACCCTCATTTTCCTCGATTTTCTCCCCGGTTTTGGCAGCGTGCGCGGAAAAGTAGGCGGAGCGAAGGGTGGAGTTTTAATCTGCAAGCGCCGCGCGGTTACTCTCCATGGAAAAATGAGTTAAAAAACGTCTAAACCGGCTGCGGGTTCGAACCCCTGCGACAGCCACCACCGATCCGGCGCGCTAACCACTCAGCCACCGCGCCGCTTCCAACGAGGAAGGAGGGTTGCGGTTATGAACTGGCCGCCACCTCCACTTCTGCACAGGAAATTTAAACGCTTTTTCTCCTATTTTCAGATAGAAAATGACTTCTAGAAAAAAATGGCACAGTTGAAAAATTAAATCAAATATTTGTTTTAATAGCAAATTTTGAGTAGAATCTGTTGGTGAAATAAAAACATGCGTACTCGACCTGCATGACAGGTAAAACTTATGAAAACCGCAAAAAATGGAAAGTGACCCTCACTTCAGTAGCTTTTTGAGTGTCTCATACTCATCCAAAGAACTTCAAATTTTTTTTCAGAGTAGCTGTTAAGTTGCTCTACGTATATCAATCAAAAAAACATTGTGTCATCGCTGAAAAAAATTCATTATTTTGGTCTGAAGTTTGACTGAGTTTTTCGAAAAATGGCACAGTTGAATTTTTTTCTCATCATATACATCTCATAGACAATCTCTAAGAGTACCAGAATCCGTTTTAAAAACATGCGTACCACCATCATTTAAAAAATTCCCGAGCATTTTTCTCTCTTTTTCGAAAATATCTCAAAAAGTAACGGATTAGGTGTTAAACTGCTTATTTCATTCGATTCTACGCATCAAATGACATAACGAGACCAATTTTCATAAAAATTGCTTCATCCGAACTCGAGTTACACGCCTTCAAAAACGCCAGATGATTTCGCGGAGAAAAAAAAGGAGGCTCCGCCCCCTCGCGTTGCGGTCCCTAGATATACAACAGAAATTCTAGGTAAAATCCCTAACGAGATCAACCAAGAGTGGGGGTAATGGAAACCGTATTAGGATAAGACCGGTGAAGAGTGACGAGAGGGTAGAGGTGTCATTTGGGAAAAACCTGTTGGTAGACCAAAAGCTCTGTTGGTAGATCAAAGCTAGTAGGAGAATCAGCTAAGCTCCAACGAAAGATTCCGAGAAACCAAAAAGATCGTGACGAAAGAGTATCTCAACCGGACCACCGCGCCCGACACATCTTCCAAGAACAAAGGTCATCTATCTCCCAAAAAAAAAAATCAGAACTTTTGATTCCATTCATCTCGACGTCATCATCTGACTTCAGAATCCAATGTATATGTGTGTGTGTACGGGGGTCACGCTAATTATTTCTCTATCCAGCAACACTACTATGTGCTCTTTCGGTTCAATGAGCCCTCTCTTAAGAGTTGGTTCTCTCTTCTGAAACGGAAATAGTGGGGTGGAAGGAGGGGAGGGGATGAATGTGACGTTTCGTATGTATACACAGATTATACAAGAGAGAGCGTGTGGCTTATTTGGGTAGGGGGCCTTAATTACATGTTTTTGGGATCGAACAATGGAAAATATGGAAACTTGGAAGAGGTGGAGAAGAAGACCTACCCAAAATCCTGGAAATCATGGAGCATTTTGAGGTCAAAACTAGCTCTCTAGAACCGAAATGAACCGAGTAAGCCGTTTTCGAAAAAAATCATAGTTTTGACCAGTGTGGGTTTTCGATAAACATCGAATTCCGAAGAACTTTCGAAAAATTTTCCAAGAAAGTTTTTTTGGAGATTTTTTCGAAAAACGGTTCGAACAGTTGTTCGAAGAATTTTAGACTTTCCGTGAAATTGAGCGCAGTGCGTTATTTCGGAGTGTCGTAGTCTGCTTGACAGTACTGTGAATTTAAAGGCGTTTTTTTTCTCGAAGTTTCGTTATTTTAGAAAAAAATTGTTCGAATAATTTTTCGGAAAAAAAAAAATTTTCGGAAAAATTTTTTCGAAAATCTCAAACTGGTTTAGACTATATCTCGGTTCATTTCAGACGGAATCTCGTGAAAACCATATCAATCGATTCAGCTCAAAATGGGCTTTCCAACGAGCCTAAGATTGACTTTGGTGGACTAGAAGTTCGAAATTCTGATGACTTAAGGGTAAACTCAAATAATTTTCTAGAAAATCAAAAATTTCAAATTTGGGTCCGGATTTCGGTTCACTTGAGTCAAAATCACTTAAAGACAATACCGGCTCAAAATGGGATTTCAAACGAACTCCTCAAATCTGTTCTGTGGAGACTGAACATTCGAAATTTTGCTACGTACGCTATGATGCGCATAGCCTGACAGCTGAAAAAAATGGGGGACAGGTGGGAAAAGAACATTTTCAAAGTCACAAAACGTGTTAGGCTATTTTTGAAGGTCTCTCAGAGCTCCCAGAGCGGGGGCTCAAACCCCGACCATAACAGAGAGCACGAAGAATATATACGCCAGTTTTATACACAAAATACATATACACACTACCAAGAATCTTCGGCTCAAATTCTAGGTGTCAAATGCATCCAAACGCTGGCCGGCTGAGTGGTGGCCGTGCCAATTAGTCTCAACGGGATTTCTGTTTTGGTGCCCGTCTCGAATGTGTATCTTCGGAGAATGTGCGCCAATAACATCTTCTCCTCCATGTAGGCCAAACGCATTCCGATGCACTGGCGAGGTCCCAGGCCGAACGGGATGTAGGCTCCTTTTTGGAGCAAGTGATCGTCGTTGGATTCCCATCTGAAACAAAGGACGTTTCGCAACTTTCCCATTCAATCCTGTGACGTTTTAAAACTAATCGTTCTAAAACTGGGACATTTCATAACTTGCCAATTTGAAACGAGGACCTAGGATCCAACTCTTCGACTTAAACTCCTTCACATCTTCTCCGATGAAGGCTTGGGTTCTGGGTCGTTTTGCAACTAACCATTTTGCAACCGGTCTTTTTTTTTTGAAAAATTTTTCGAGAAAAAACAAATTTGCCTTAAAATTTACAGTACTGCCAAGCCGACTACGACACTCTGAAATAACACACTGCGCTCGATTTCACGGAAAGTCAAGAATTCCTCAAACAAATGCTCAAACGATTTTTCGAAAAATTTTCAAAAAATTTTTTTCCGAAAAACACACAACTGTTCTCCGAGATTTCACGACTGAATATCAAAGTTGCAAAATGTCCTAGTTTCAAAATCAAAACTACTAGTTAACCTCTCCGGCTTGAACTCCTTCGCATCTTCTCCCCAAATGCTCGGATTCATTTGTAATGTCCATGTGTCCACCTGCACCATCGTTCCCGCTTCAACCTCCACACCTCCAATTCTCGTACTTCTCATGCATTTTCGAGAGTTGGCGCTGGAAATTTCGGTTCGAAAAAAAATCTCCACAGAAACCCTTTGAAACTCACAACGCTCCCAACGGGTACAGCCGAATGGTCTCCTTCATCACGCGCTCCAAATACTTCAGGTTCGATAGTTGATCAAAAGTGATTTCTGGATTCGGACACTCTCTGTCAATCTCCTCCTGAAGTTTCTTCTGAACTCTCGGGTGAGTCGCCAGAAGAAAAGTGGAATAGGCCAAGCTGAGAGCAGTGGTATCGAAGCCGGCGATGAGGAATACGGTACATTGGCCGACGATTTCTCCGGTTGTCAATTGTCGATTGGTCTGAAACAAAAGTATGATAGTAACAGAGCAAAAAGATCCACTTACATAGCTGGTGCTCTTTTTGAAGTCCCCATTATTCTCGCCGAAGTGCTCCACGTCTTCAGCCTTGGCATCCAAAAACAGGTCGATGAAATCTTGCGGCTCCCCTATCTCAATTCCAGCTTTTTCATCCTCCTCCCTCTGCTTGATCCTCTTCTCAACTGCAGCCAATGTGATCTCATTGATCTTTCGGAATGATCCGATTCTCATTTTCTTCAAAAGTATCTCTCGAACAATGGTGACTAGGAAGGGTGGGAGGACGCCACCGATGAGCATTAGTCTCGAGAAGCCGCCTTGGAAGAGCTGAAGAAAAAGATGTTGTAGGTTTTTAGTCGACTTTCGACTCAACGTTCGAGTCCTCCGGTTCGACAAAAGTCGAGTCGACACATCAAAAAAAAAGTCGAAGTTGACCCGAAAGGCGAGAGTCGAGAGACTTGAGTGGACCGACCCAAATAATGTTTCGTCCACCTCGACTTTTTTATTCGGTCGACCCTGACTTTTATTCGGTCGACCTCGACTTTTTTTCGGTCGACCTCGATTTTTTTTTTTGATAGGTTGACTCGATTGTTTACAACTTTGTGCGACTTTGCGACGATTTATATGAAGTCGACCTGGAACACTAGCGGGTTTACGAGAATGTGTAAAACCCACTTTGCGGATGATTGGGAAGATTGGGTTTTTGAACATTAGAGACTCGGTTTGACCCATTGCGATTTGGCCGATGACGTCGAGAGTGAACTCTTGGTAGAAACTGAAAGAAAACGTTTTACGGAACGACCGGTTATGAAATGGCTTGGTTTCGAAACGACTAGGTTTCAGTTTTTCGACGATTTCTCGAAAGATAGAAATTTTAAGATTATGCTTCAAGATACGTTATTTTTCGTCTTAAAATTCTGCGTCGAATGATACTTCGAAATTTTTTTTTAAACTTCTGACTATTACCGCAACAAATCAATCTGCTCTCCTCCCGCTGTCCGATCCTCAATGTGCTTCATCAACTCCAACGCACAATCCTCCACAGTCTCGTTCAACTTTCTCAGACTATTATTCGAAAACGTCGGACTCGAAATCGTCCGTAATCTTTTCCATCGAAAACCTTGCGCCGAGAAGAGATTAGTCCGCTTCTCTTTCTCCGAATCCCCTTGAATCGGGTTTCTTTTTCGGGCGTAGAAATTGTCGTACTGAGTGACGAACACTTCTCGCACCAAATCGGGATCCGAAATCACCAGAGTTTTCATGAGTCCCTCCGTGAAGCCGAACGTTTTTCCGTACTTCTGAAAAATGGCTCGTGGGCGGAGTCTTCGAAATTTTTTTGAAAATTTTTTTTTCAATTCTTTTTTTTTTCAATTTTTCAATCTGAGTTCAAAATGCGTGCAACACAAAAGAGGTGGAGCTTATAGCGGCAATATGAACTTGCAATGATTTTTTGATGAAATTTTGTTTCGGAAAAAAAGTTCACTATGTTTCTAGAAGCCACCCATCAATATAAAGCATACCGTTGTCCACTCTCTAACTTTCAAGGGTCCGGGGAAATTCTCATCGAGACTATCGAAAAACGACCCCACAAACGGGTAGCCAAGGGGTCCAGGAACACCTCGACGCTTCCAATATGTCCATTGCCAGAGGTAATAGCTGAAAAAAAAAGATTTAAAAAACTATATATAAAAAAGGAAATCTCAAACCTCAAAACCCCCAATATGGCAACAGTGAACCAGGGAAACGCGAAGAAGACCATAGTGACTAACTAAAAAGTGTGATATCTTTTTTTCGTCTATTTATATAACTTCCTCTCTTTCTCTGCGTCTCTTCATGTGTTGGTGTTTGCTGCCGGCGAGGCCTAGTCTCTAGTTTGTCAAGTCACAAAATGGGCAGAGTAATTGGGGGAAAGAGTCACAATAGAGAACGAACTCCGGGAAGATCGAAATTCAGAATTTTTTTTTTGAGTTTCGATTTGATCTACCGTGGGTAACATCTTGGATGGTTACTTGTGAGACAATTTTATTGACAAGAATCAAAAATTGAGAAAAGATAATAGAGATATATACAACCATTGCAAGCAATATTCGAGAACAGAATCTCGGACCAATCTAATCAGAATCTTGGCTTCAACTTCAATTTGACACTGCTTGGTGCGGTGGTCGCGCGGCCGACCAGTTTCAATGGGATCACAGTTTCGGCGCAAGTTTCAAATGTGTACTTTTTGAGAATCTGAGTGAGCAGCATTTTCTCCTCCATCACTGCCAGACGCATTCCGATGCAGATTCGGGGTCCCATTCCGAATGGAAGGTAGCCGCCCTTTTGGAAGAATTGCTCATCTCCGGATTCCCATCTGGAACGTGGATGTTTTGAAACTAGTAATTTCAAAACTGGGACGTTTCAAAACTAGGACTCACCTCTCCGGCTTGAACTCCTTCACATCGTCTCCCCAAATCTTCGAATCGTTGTGCATCGTCCATGTGTCCACCTGGACACTTGTTCCCTCCTCGATTTCCATTCCACACACTGTAGTTGCTTTCATACATTTTCGGTTGTGAACACTGCAAATCCGGTCTTTGAAAGCACATATTTCAAAAACTAACAGCGCAAGAGAAAAGTTGAAGAGAAATACATAGCATAGCCACCATGAGCCTAATAATTCAAGAAGAGGCGGAGCTATCAAACGTTTTGATTCGAAACTCACATCGATGCCAATGGATAGAATCTCAACGCTTCCTTGACCGCACACTCCATATACTTCAGTTTCGAGAGTTGATCGAAAGTGACTTCTGGATCCGGACACTCTCTGTCAATCTCTTCCTGGACCTTCTTTTGAACTTCCGGGTGAGTCGCTAGAAGGTACGAGGTGTACGAGAGAGATAATGCAGTGGTGTCATATCCGGCCAACAGGAAGACGAATAGTTGCGCAACAGTCTCATCGAATGTCAGATGCTTGTCGACCTTGTTGATTTGGGTCTTTGTGAAATCGTCTTTGGCTTCCTGGTCGAAAAAGTCCACGTCGGCCCTGGCGTCCAGGAAGAGGTCGATGAAGTCTTGCGGCTCCCCGGAGACCTCGATTCCAGATTTCTCATCGGCTTTCCTTTGTTCTATTCTTGCAATGACAGCTTTTTCGATCGTGTGCATGATATCAGAAGCTGTCTGAATCGAGGGGAACATCGAGAACAATTGACGGAGGACAGTGCCGATAAAAGGGAACATGCCGGAGATGAAGAACGCGTGCTTACGGCCTTCAAAGAAGATCTGGAAGAAAAACCGAATGTTTAATTTAAAAATACCAGAGGGCTGCGCCCCTCTGGGGCCCTTCGGGCAGGCCTAAAATATTTGATCTACCGGTGCAAAACTATCGCGCGAAAAACTTTCCCTGAAGAAAAATATAGGTTTTTGAGCCCGCATGAGCTCATTTTTTGTCAAATCGAAATTCGAAAAAGACGGGCATCATTCAGGACCCATTCCTGATAACCTGTGAAAATTTGGGAAAATTTGGTCCAGTGTGGACTTCGCTAGGGCGGGAGACACGACACAGACAGACACACAGACACACAGAATTTTGCGTTTGTTAATAGTAAAGACCAGTCGGTTTACGCCCCGCTGACGCGGGGCTCCACCTCCTGGCTTTCGCTTGAGTTCCCGTTCTGGAGCCTGCGGCTCCTTTATCAGGGCCTCCGGCCCTTCCAACAAAGATCCGGAGCCTGCGGCTCCTTTATCAGGGCCTCCGGCCCTTCCAACTAAGAGCTGGAGCCTGCGGCTCCTTTGTCAGGGCCTCCGGCCCTTCCAACAAAGATCCGGAGCCTGCGGCTCCTTTATCAGGGCCTCCGGCCCTTCCAACTAAGAGCTGGAGCCTGCGGCTCCTTTGTCAGGGCCTCCGGCCCTTCCAACTAAGAGCTGGAGCCTGCGGCTCCTTTATCAGGGCCTCCCGCCCTTCCAACAAAGATCCGGAGCCTGCGGCTCCTTTATCAGGGCCTCCGGCTCTTCCAACAAAGAGCTGGAGCCTGCGGCTCCTTTGTCAGGGCCTCCGGCCCTTCCAACAAAGATCCGGAGCCTGCGGCTCCTTTATCAGGGCCTCCGGCTCTTCCAACAAAGAGCTGGAGCCTGCGGCTCCTTTATCAGGGCCTCCGGCCCTTCCAACTAAGAGCTGGAGCCTGCGGCTCCTTTATCAGGGCCTCCCGCCCTTCCAACAAAGATCCGGAGCCTGCGGCTCCTTTGTCAGGGCCTCCGGCCCTTCCAACAAAGATCCGGAGCCTGCGGCTCCTTTGTCAGGGCCTCCGGCCCTTCCAACTAAGATCCGGAGCCTGCGGTTCTTTCGTCAGGGCCTCCGGCCCTTTCTCCTGAGTCCGAAAGAATGCGACTCCTTTGTTAACTCGTTTTTGTAATTAAATCAATTTCTCCCGAAATTCCGTTGTGTAACTTTTCTGAATGAGAAACTTCAAAAATTTCGAAAACGTGAAAAATATTTCCGTGAACCTGTCACTCTCTCTTCTCAAAACAGAATCTACTGATCGAGCCTAAAAATGAGAGTTTTTACGTCCTCGTGACCTTATTTTTTGATGAATCGAAAATCGAAATAGACGGGCATCATCCCCAGATATTCAGGAATAAACTGTGTAAATTTCAAAAAAATCTGTCAACTTTGAGTATGAGAAAAGGTGCGCTACACATTTGTCGTTCCGAAATTTACCAAAATTAGTACTGGAAAAGTGGGAGAACAGCTGTAACTTGGTCCATTTTTGAGATATCAAAAATCTAGACACACGGGCATCAACGGGCCCTCAATTCCAGTCTTCTGGTGCAA